>QMIH01002349.1:6457-36654 GCA_003987875.1 Clarias batrachus | reverse complement strand
TAATGAACAGCTAAGTTCGGAAAGCACACCCCTGTATTCCAAAACGAGGAGAGATTCGGGAGATTCAGACAGAGCCGTAGTCGAAAGCGGAAGCAAAAGATTAAAGCCGGTGGATCAGTCAGCGTAGCAGGCAAGTTTATTCCGAGAGACAAACACGTAATCCTAGAGGGCAAAAAGGAAAACATGAAAACAGATATAAACTTTGACAAAAAGCACGAGATTACAGACCAGAGCACGCAATAATTCGACAAGAGTTCGCTGTTAGAGGGAGAATTATATAGAGTAGAATGAGATGAGGCGCAGGTGTGCTCGAGCATGAATGAATGAGGCGGCAAAACGGAAGCGGCAGAATGGAGTGTGGAGAGGAATTGTGATCATGGCTTGTCACGAGAAGTTGGCGTTACTTGGCGTACCATGACAACATGTTTATTTCATTATACATTTGAGCAGTTGGGGTTAAGGGCCTTGCTCAAGGGCCCAACAGGGACAACTTGGTGGTAGTGGGACTTGAACCTGGGACCTTCCGAACCGTAGTCCAATGCCTTAACCACTGAACTACCCCTGTACCCATATACATTTATATATAATATAAATATAACATTTATTGAATGTTATATTTAGTTGAACTGTTCTTCTTAGAAAAGAGAAGAAAGAAAAAAATTATAATAACAATAATAATAATAATACAACTGAGCAGTAAAGAATAACTAAATGGATGAAATTTTAACGTTGATTTTTAAGTTACTAGTGCAATCCCATGTGACATTTTTTATTGTTGTTGTTCACGATATAATTATTATCTTGTGAATTAATTCTGTCCATAAAAGTGCATAATTTTTACCCATCAATAAAATAATTTAAAGATATTTAAACATTATTTTTTATTCAGCAGTTTATTTATTGTGTGTTCATTATAGCAGTGTTCACACACAAGCACTGAATTTATAATCCTGCTTTTTTTTTATTATATAACTTTACCTTTTCAGCAAATCTGTTTTTGTTAGTTCACTTTTTCTGTAAGCTATAATAAAAAAAATAAAAAAAAACTTAATTTACGACTTTGTTGTTTCTGATAATCAATATAGTAAAATACAGTGACATTTTTTTTTTCCCTCCCAAATCCTAGTTAGCCAGCTGGAGTCAGAGTGCAGTATCAGCCATGATACAGCATGCCTGGACCACCAGTGTGTTGGCAGATCTAAGCCCTAGGATAATGAATAAAAATTTATTTGGCATTCACTCACTCACTCACTCACTAATCATCTATATCCTGTATTCAGGGTCGCAGGGACCTGGAACCTATCCTTGGACCCGGGACCAGGAGCCTGAAGCTTAGGGCATGAGGCGGGGTAGACCCTGGACAGGGTGCCAATCCATCACAGGGCACACACACACATACAAACTCATTCATACACTATGGGCAATTTGGAAATCCCAATTACTGTAGCCTAACCTACCGTATATGTCTTTGAACTGTGGGAGGAAACCAGAGTACCCGGAGGAAGTCCATCAAGCACAAGGAGAACATGCTAACTTCATGCACACAGAGGAAGGAATCAAGCCTGGCCGGGAATCGAACCTGGAGGTGCAAGGTGACAGTGCTAACCACTACACCACTGTGCCACCAAATTTACATAAAATAATTTAATGTTCTTTTAGATTTTTATACAAAAAGATATATGATACCACCTTGATTGTTTAGGCCATTTTCATACTAGATCTGAGCATGAGTTCCTGATGTGAAGCACATCTTAAAATGCACAAAATTATATGAAAATGTTAGACTGCTACTGATTTTTAGACTACATTATATTAAGGATTACTAATCAAAATGCTGGCGTTTCAAGGCCCAAACAAACTACCAGACTGCCACTGTTGGACTTTAGAGCAAGACCCTTAACCCTTTCTGCTCCAGGAGCATCAGGTTGAATGATTCACTTTCCAATTTATTTCACTGTTCTGTACATGTAGTAAATTAATAGAAATGATATTTAATCAATAATTTTACACCATTTAGCAGAAACTAAACATAAATAGATGATAAAAAGGTAAATGTAGCACAAACTGTTGTCCAAAAAGTGTATAACTAAAAGTTTTATATGTTAGATTTTTTTAAAGTAGCCACAATTTCTTTGGTGGCAGCCTTGCACACTTCTGCCATTCTTTCCCCAAGCTTTGTGAGGTACTCACCTGGAGTTAGGAGGAGAAGGAGACACCATATACAATATTTTTTTAACTTGTTTGCTGATAATAATGTACAAAGTTGTCATCAGTTTCTACTTTAAATAAAAATATAACATATATTTTAACACTTCTTTCTTTACCACACACACGCACACACACACACACACACACACACACACACACACACACATTTAAATACATGTAGACACACACATACACATTAAAAACTAACTGACTAACATGTACTAACTGACGAGGTGTGTTTGCTGTTGTGCTGCAAAAACTCATGGTTTGAGCCAAATGTTCTCCCTGCAATAACACACAGGATGGGCTCTGCAATGAGTCTCATATTTGCCAGAGAGTCCAACACAAAAGGTAGATAACAAAAAAAAAAAAAACATGTCAGGAAAAATGGCAGATATAAAATGAGCAATGTAAAGGGCACACTAAGCACTAACACTCATATTTTTCTGTGGTCTGGTTTGTGTCAGGAGGGGCTTCACAAGTCACTGAACATGTAAATGTACACAACATTACAGGCACCACACGTACATAACATAAATCAGAGCTGGAAAACCCACAAACACACCAGTGAAGAGGAAAATGGACAGACAGATTTTCCATATGTACTCTACATAGCTTGTTCTCTCTTCTGCTTCTTTATGTGCTCTAAGGAAGTATGGTATTACAATAAGCTTAAGAGATAAATAATTAGTGCTGAGGTGATAATGCAGACTGACATGAAGTGAAGTTGGTTACTTTGCATAGCACGATATTTAATTTATGCCAGAAACAATTGTCGATTATTTAATATAACTTAAACAATAGCATGTCTAATTTTTAGCTGCTTCTAGTTTCTGTTCATGTTGTGGATTATTCTTTAAGTATTTATTTCATATACCTTAATCTACAGTATATAAAAATATTTCCTTGGCAGCCTCTTTTTTTTCTCTGTTTTTAAGGTTAATAAGACAGAAATTTAAAACCAATTTCCCAAAAGATTGAAAATAGCAATTACATAGTTTAAGAAAAGATTTTGTTATAAAGTATTTTTGTTAATTTTGTATGATCGAAAACCTGAGTTTTGATTTAAAATAAATAAATAAATAAATAAATAAATAAATAAAGATTGCCAATCAAAAACAAAACAAAACAAAAAAGCAGAAAAAGTACCATTTCAGCTATGGTACTTACAAACAACACTGATGAGCCTGAGGAAAGTAAATGAATGAAAACAATGTTTTCCTATATAATATTTCCAATATGTTTGCCTGCATAAAATAATAATTGTTTAAAAATAGGATTTACATACACTGTAAAAAAATGTCTTTAAATTTAACAGTAAAATAATGTATAAATGCTACAGGATAAAACTGTATTTCACAAAACTTGCGATAAACGTAGAATTTACAATGAAAAACTGTGATTAGTTGCAAGTTGCGAGCCTTAAGGACTTCAAAGTCGTGAATGGTATTCCGCCCTTTGATCACTGCGGCAAGGACGGCCACGAGCATGCACCACTTTGCCCGCCGCCACCGCTCTCCAGACCTGCACATGCACACCTTTCCTTCCCTTTTTCCCTTCTTCTCTCCTTTAACTCTTTCCTTCCCTAAATAAAATTACCCCTTTTCCGTAAGACCTCGCCTCATGTCCGTGTTTGTTGTTGCCCCCCTTGTGCCAAACGCATTACAAAATACATGAACATATTTAACACCACTCAGCAGTGTGCACTTAAAAACCACAATGCAGGACAAAGGGCATAAACAATTTTAACAATACATAATGTATGTGATAAAATCATATTTTTCTGTAGAAAGTTATAATAAAAGCCCTTCTATAAAATTATATACTTACATCAGGGGTCTCAAACTCAGTTCCTGGAGGGCCGCAGCCCTACAGAGTTTTGTTCCAACCCTGCTCCAACATACATACCATGTAGTTTTCAAATAAGCCTTAATGACTTGTTTAGTTGGATCAGGTGTTTTTAATTATGATTGGAACAAAACTCTGTAGGGCTGCGGCCCTCCAGGAACTGAGTCTGAGACCCCTGGCTTAGATTGTCAGGCATTTGTATCATCAACCATTGACATTTGTATATTTGATTTTGAGAATTTAAATATTGTTTTGCTGCACTTTAAACCATAATACTCAAAGTAATTAAACATATTAAGTAGTTTTAACTTAAACAATTACAATTAGTTCAAATTAATAGACCTTGATGAGTAGTTAGAACCTTTTAATATTTATGAGATTGTAGAAATGACACTTTTCAAGATAGCTGAACAAATTTGATATTTTAAGCCACAGTAACTGTCTTCTTAAAGTTCCACCAACTTAAACCTTTCAATCTAGCGATTTTGTGTCTGATGTCATCAATGCACATACATACAGTATACAGTAAGTATACAGTAAGTATAATCTTTACAAATCTGGACACCCTAACGTACCAGAGCACTGGTGGCTCAGTGGGAGGTGTTTCACCTGCCATGTGAAAAGGCCGGGTTTGAGTCCCAACTACTGGATGAAGTGCCAGTCCCAAGCCCAGATAATAATGGGAAGGTTGTGTTCAGAACGGCATCTGGTGTAAAAACTTGTGACAAATTATTTACAATTTATTTAATTTGCACAACTAAAAAAAAGGCTTATAAAGGTTAGGCTACTGAGAATGCAAGTAAATAACGATTAATATGAATGAGTACAACAAAGTCAAAAACTGATGTTTCCTATTTTAAGTAAACAGAACTATCATTACCTAAAATATTTGATGTACCTTAATTTTTTTTTTTTTTGAGTTTTGCCAACTTATTCATGTTTACAGTGTGTCTTTATTAAAAAATAATGGGACAATGCTGATGCCCAAGTCTTGAATAAATTTTTGATAGGTTTTGATTATTTGATTTAGGTTTGTATTTATCAATTAGTATAAAAGTACTCTTAAAAGTTTCTTAACAGTAAAATTCAAATACTTAGCAATATAACTTCTAACTCTTCTAGCACCCAGCTAGTGTGATAAAATGATGCTTTCACAGAATTGCTGAATTAATTCACTGTGGTTATTCATAATAAAAAATAGTCCAACAGCGACAACAATTGTGTAGCAAGCACAGTAGTGTAGTGGTTAGCACTGTCACCTTGCACCCCCAGGGTCTAGGTTCGATTCCCGGCCAGACTCGATTCCCATCTTTGTGTGTATGGAGTTTGCATACTCTTCCCATGCTTTGTAGGTTTCTTCCCAAAGACCTGCAGATTAGGCTAATTGGAGTTCCCAAATTGCCCTTAGTGTGTGTGTGTGCTCTGCGATGGATTGGCACCCTGTCCAGAGTGTACCCCGCCTTGTGCCCTAAGTCTCCTGGAATAGGCTCCACCCTGCAACCCTGAATACAGGATTAAGCTGCATAGACGAGTGAGTGAGTTCTGAGCTGTAAAAATGATGGAAATAAACCATTATTATTGCAACATAAATCCCTAAATCAGACAGTTCTGAGCTTAAACATGGTTATGATCCATATTTGTTACAATGTAAACCCTGGAATTTGACGGGTATAAACTGTTTTTTATAACAACATAAATATGTTAATTAGACAGTTATAAACCGTAAAAATAAACAATTAAAATCCATAAAATATACAGTATAATGAGTACAATCTTGTACAACCAAAAACATTGCTACCATATTTTTTTACGGTAAAATTCTTCCAACCACAGCTGCCAGTTTTTTTTTTATCTTAAATTTATTTTTTACAGTGTATATGTACACACATTAATTCACACATCAGCACAGAGCATGCAAATTTCACAGAAATAAATTTTCAATTAGAATCATGAAAAGAAAATGTTATAATTATAATATTTATTATTCTAAGTAAAAATTCATCAAATCTTAATAGCATCACATTTATTTTCTAATAATGATATCTAAAAATCTGGGACTAGAATAATCAACGTAATGAAATTTCATCCATATTGTTAGTAACATTTATACAACAGCATTAACATTAAGACATTATATACTGTATTGTATAGAAATATTAGGCTTTGTGAAATAACTCTCAATTTTTGTGCCAAACTCTGGTACTTTGGATTAGACTAATAAATAAAAAAAACATTTTTAAGGAAATATTATATTTATTCCAATCGAATGGTTTATTTTCATAACCATGTTTTTTTTTACAGCTCAGGACTGTCTAATTTAAAGGTTTTAACATTTATGGTTTAAACTTACAATTAAAGCAGGCAGGAAACTATTTAAAATAAATTTAAATGCTGTCAAACTATTTTTTATTATTAATAACCAAAGTGAATTCATTCAGCAATTGTGTAAAAGCTTCATTTTATCACACTAGCTGGAAGCTAGAAGAGATAGAATTTACATTGCTAAGCATACTGATTTTACTGTGAAGAAAATACTTGAAAAAACCTAAATCAAATTATCAAAATCTATCAAAATCTATGCAAGACTTGGACATCAGCATGGTCCCATGTATTTTTTTTTAATAAAGACAGCAAAACAATATTTAAATTTTGAAAATCAAATATACAAAGGGCAGAGTGAACATTTTTAAGCGTTTCAGGCAGGCAATAAAATATTATAAAAGGGATTTTATTACAACATTACGCAGACATATATATCAGCTGGCGGCTGTCCTTAGCGCGCTGATCAAAGAGAGGAATACCATTCATGACTTTGAGGTCCTTGAGGCATTCTAGTGCCCTACTCGTGTGCCACTCTTCCTTGGTTTCCCCGTGTCTGCCTTACGATTTCTTTTAGTTCAACACCAATAACCCAACAGACCCCGAGCTACAATCCCTGCTGTATTTTATAGCGTGGGGAGAAGCCCGGGACCCATTAGTGGGGATTAATCACCAGCCAGGGCCCATTCCAACAGCCCCGTCCCTTCACACAACTGCAGAAGGTGAGGCTGCCTACCTAGCTTTGGAGTGATTAAGGAGAGATATAGGCGCACGGCGTGACGATTTGTAATAAGACATGTAAAGAGGGCAATTCCGTGAAACAACCTTCCAATAATAAAAAAAAAAAAATACTAAAGTTTTTTTTTACTATACTATAATAACACAGATGTCAACATCTGGTGGTTAACATATTTACAGTATGTGATGACTCTCTTCAAGTTTTTAAAGCATTTGTTTTATTTTAAGTGGATAGTTTTTCATAGTCATGTAAGTGCCATTTTCAGGATTGTCAAATTAAGTAACTATTTTAGGTTCTGTGAAGAGGCATCCCTTCGCTATTTTGGTATAGCCGATGAATGATTCTGGCTGTGCATTTTAATTCAAAGAAATCCTAAAAATATATTCTGTCACATCCATAACAGATGTTTATTTCCCCTTGATTGATGATTTTTTGAGCTCGAGTGAAGTAGTGAAGCAGTCTAGAGGGTAATAATACAAATGATGGGATAATCCTCCCAACGACATGACGTGATGTCTTCACTATATTCTTCAAACTTCAACATAAAGTCCACAAAAACAGTGAGGAGTGTAACACCTAACACTCTCTATCCGAGCACCTTCGGCATGAATCACATGACCCGGTACGTCATAGGGATTCCCTCACAACGTGTCTGCGCAGACTCTCAAGAGTTTGTCTTTATTTTTAAATCATCATTTAAAAACTTTTATTTTGTATTTACTCAGGCTAGTTTTGTACAATATTAAAATTAGATTGACAATCTCAATCATTTACGGACAACATAAAGAACATGACATTAAATATTTATTTAAAAACTTTAGTTTTTTTGTTCTTTATCTCCACCATCTTGTGACTCTAAAGAGCATGCTTTCGCTCAAAAACCTGGTCCATTCTGCACATGTTTTCTCTCCGCTCTGCTCCACCATCACTTGTGTCATTCTGTGGCTGCTTGGCTTTGGATGTCAATTTTTAGATATTTGAATTAATTTTGTTTTCAGCTCATAGCTGTGTCACATTTTAGTCATCACATGTATTCAAAGTTGCAACATGTCTGCTGCACCTCACCAGATCAAGTCAGGGTCAGTGTTGATTGTTACTATAATCACACATGTCACTTTCCGCACACTTAAAAAATTTCCAGTGGTAAATTTAATGGACACTTTACAAAATTATGCCGTTATGCGCCGCCGAGGTCAGCGAGCTTCCTCTTCCTCTGCCGCCGCCGTCATGCACCGCGGAGGTCAGAGAGCTTCCTCTTCCTTCGCCGCCCTACATCAACGAGGATGGCGAGCTTCCTCCGTCTCTTCCGCCCTACTGCAATGGAGGCATCAGGCCATCACGCCCGCCGGACATAGGTGCCAGCCTCTGGGTGAGAGGGGCGGACATTGGACCTGGGGGGATGCCCTGGACCTCCTGTGGCACCCCGGAGTTGCGCCCTTTGAGGGGGGGTTATGTCAGGGATAACCCCTAGAGGGCGCCAAAGCGCCCTGTGACTTTGTTGTAATTTTGTTTCATTTTACTTCATTTCCCAGTTTGCACCTCGGTCAGGTGACGTGGGCGCTCACCTGAACCGAGTTGTTTATTAGTTTCTTTATAAATAGGTTGTTTTGAGTTTAGTTATTTGTCTTGCATCTGTTGATTTAACCTCATTAATGTCTGCATGTTTAGTTTGTTTCTTCCTGTAGTCCTCATACGTGTTTTAGTTTTGTTTACATATAAAATATATTTGTTTGTTTAAGTTCCCTGTTTTCCTTTTAATAAAAACATCGTATCCATTTAAAACATGACACAGAGCTGAATGCTAATCAGAGATCGGTTAATGTTTAAGACCTTGGAGCTACCTAAAGACTCAAAATGTTTGTGCTTTAATATCCTTTAAGGCAGGTATTTACTTGAGAATTGTAGATGAAATTACAATTCATAATAAAAAATATTACATTAAAATCTAAGCAACACCACCAGGCTTTTTTGTCATTGTAATTGCAGAAACTGTAAATGTTCTATATTACATTGTTTACACCAGACAAACCAGTGGCCCAGTCTTAAATGCAACTTGCTATCAAAATCCTATTTTAAAAATCCTGGTTCAAAATCCTAGTTTAAAAAAATAATAATATTTTTTAGCAATTGGACTCATTTGTAAATTTAAACTTTTTCAATCATAGGATGACTTACAGTATATTGGGATTTAGGTGATGCTTTGTGTATTTAGTAAATTGTGCAAGCAATTCAGTTTATATTGTAAGGAGTTTTAGACTGGGCCACTGGTTTGTCTGGTTTTACCAATATAGAACATTTACGGTTTCTGCAATTATAAGGACAAAAAAGCCTGGTGATATTGCTTAGATTTTTTATTTCATATGTTTTATTGCGAATTGTAATTGTAGCCACAATTATTATTATTATTATTATTATTATTATTATTATTATTATTGTTGTTGTTGTAAACGTCTGTGTTTTTGTATTAATTATGTTAACTTTCACCATAGATAAGCGTGTTTTATTATTTATTATGTGTTTTAAGAATACCTAAAGAACAGCATTCAGAGCAAAAAAACGAATTATTTTTTATTTAAAAAAATCATTAATTAAAAGGAAAAAGAGGTGCGTGTGTGTCTTTACCATTACTGCCAGCATTTTAACCACAGATCAGACCAATATGAGAGAAGATACAGGTATGATCTTTTACCACACTGAGGTAGTCATCACATATGTAAACCACATTACAAACTGAAACTGTTTCTGTACTTTCTGTCTTTCATACACATTTATTAACTTCAAATTCCGCAAATGTAATTTTAAAATAATTATTGTACTTATTGAATAAAATATTTGTGAAATTTGTAGGTTGGTATTCCAACCAAAAGACTTGCATGAATCTTTCATATCAGTGCAATTAAATGATTATTGTATGTTAAGAAGAAGTGTTCTTATTAGAAAAAAATGCGAAAATAATAGTATTATAACTGAACAGCTGGGAATTATTAAATGTGCTGAAGTTTGAACCTTAATTTCTGAGCTACTAGTGCATCGTACACTAAGCACTTGATAATTTTCACCCATCAATAAAATAATTTGAGAAGATTTAAACTCCAACATTATTTTTTGCACAGCAGCTTATTGATTGTATGTTCTTTATTACAGTGGAATTTTACACAAGACACTGAATTTATAACCCTGCTCTATAATTCTCTAACTTTTTTCCCGTTTTTTACCGGGATATCAATATTTATCCCCTAATTAGCAAAGCTAATTTTGTTAGTTCACTTTTTCTGTAAGCAACAATGAAAAAAGTTTCTATAGAAGAACTAAATTTACAGAACAATGAAATAAATTTTTTTTTAAAAAAGCTGGAGTCAGAGTGCAACATAAAGATAATGAAAAAAAATATTTTGGCACTTACATAAAATAATTTAAAGTCTTACTTCATTCAGTCATAATCCATATTTGTAGAAAAGCAAATGTGGACATGATTAGAGGAAACATACTGTAATACTACACTAATAATCCTACAACATGATACTGACTGACGAGGTGTGTGTTTGCTATTGTTCTGCAACAAATCTTCTGGTTTGAGACAAATATTTCTCTCTGCAGACAAGAACATACAGTATGGGCTCTACAATTAGTCTCATACTTGCCAGAGAGTGCAACTCAAAAGGTAGATATTAAAAAATGGCACATATAAAATAATGAATGTAAAAATAGTGATACTAATCACTAAAACACTTGGCTTTCTCTCTGTGGTCTGGTTTGTGTCAGGAGAGGCTTTACAAGTCAGAAAACATGTGACTACACACATAAATACAGGCATCACACAAAAACATATTTATTTCAGCAGCGATTTGGCTTTGGATGAACTGGAACCCAACTGCTATCAGACACACAAAAGTGCACAGGGTAATAGTGCAGGCTGGGGAGAAAATACCAGCAAGTGATGGATATTTGTGAATAAGAATGTATTCTAAGGTCACCAGCTGGTGAAGCAGATGCCCACAGAGTCTAGCTCCAAATAGAGAAATGTTGACAATATAACAAGCACTGTATTCTATGCAAATGTTCGTTACAAGAACTGGACTCAAAATCAGCTCCAGCAGGTCACTGAGGAGGAGGAAGATACTGATGAATGATATTTGACTTTCAGTCTTGTAATGATGGTGCAGAATTCTGAGAGCCCAAAGCAAAGCTGGAAAACCCACAAACATACCGGTGATGAGGAAAATGGACAGGCGGATATTTGCAAAGTTTCCATATAGAAAGTAAGACGTGGAAGCATCCCGTATGTACATGGCTTTCTCTCTTCTGCTTCTTTATGTGCTGTAATAAAGTATGTTAAGTGTAAGGGCTACAACATTGTGCAACATGCTTTAATGGATAAATGAAGCCACCACAGGTGGAGAGGACGCTGGCGCTGGCTGTTCGCCGCTTCTCCTGCTGCTGTGATTCTTTTGTTACTTTTACTGCTATTATATATTTTTCCTCTTTTATCTAGTTTTTACCTTGAGTTTTTGGGAGTTTTGGGGAGTTTTTTGGTGTTTTTCAGCGCTGCAAAGACGTCTGGTAGCCTGGTTCTCTGCCTCTGCAGTTGTTTGGCTATTTCCGTGTTTGGAAGATAGCTAGCACTGAAAGTCTTTTCGGAGACCGGCATGGAGCTCAAATACACTATCCCGGAGTTGTTTGTGTCACAACAATTATTCCATTCCACCGTGCATTGCTGTCATAAAAGAACTCGGACTTCTGCGCCGAACACGCTACATCCATAGAAGTACTCAGCGAAAGTTTGTTTACCATCAGCCTGGCCGTTCTGCTTCATCCATTCCATCTGTATGGACCGATGTCGCTCATCAAACACGTCATCAGAGCAATGACGCTCCAGGTGTTTGTAGCTTGGAATACACCGCAAGATTTCTATCGGACAGTTCGGGAACATTTCCGAGATCACCACTCACGAAGCTGGATAGAAAACGCGGAGTGGATCTCAGTGTATTACGGCCATTACAGAAATATACGTCGCCGAACATGTTCAAAATTGAACTTTTTAATTCACAATCTCTCTCAAATAAATCAGTTTTTATACAAGATCATATTATGGACAAAGACTTGGATTTTATGTGTATAACAGAAACATGGCATCAGCCTGAGGTCTTTTTAGCATTAAATGAGGCGTGTCCTCCCGGCTATAGCTACCTGGAGAAAGCCCGCAGCACTGGACGTGGTGGTGGCTTAGCTGTATTCTACCGACAGCAACTGGATCTCTGTCCTCTTACTGTGCCTACGCTGTCTTCATTTGAATGCCTTGCATTTAAATGTAAAGTCTCTCTTCCCATCACAATACTGCTTATTTATCGACCCCCTAAACCAAACCCAGTGTTTATCACAGAGATCTATGATTTTCTCACATCTTTCTGTACCACTTCTTCCAGCACTATTATACTGGGTGATTTTAATGTTCATGTGGACACCCCCTCCTGCCATTTAGCAGCTGAGTTTTTGCATCTACTGGACTGCCTAAATCTTCAACAACATGTTCATGTTCCTACACATTCCAGAGGTCATATCCTGGATCTGGTTATTACAAATTCTGTCCCTATTAGCAACCTTTTGGTGTATGATCTGGGGATGTCTGACCACAATGTCATTTCAATGGAGCTGTCACTCCCTTGTTCCCCCACTAAAACAAAATGGCAAATATGTTACAGAAATTTGAAAAAGATCAACCCAGACACTCTGAGCAAAGATCTTCAGGATCTCTCCTCTGTTGAATGTTCCTCAGTCACCGAGTCAGTGAACTTTTACAACAAATCCCTCCTCGCAGCCTCCTCGATCTCCATGCCCCTGTCATACATAGAACGGTCTGCTTCTCACGTTCAGCCCCTTGGTATACGGGTCAATTGCGGAAGATGAAGACAGCTGTGTGTGTTCTTGAGCGACGTTTACAGGCCTCTGGACTCGCTGTTTACAAGCAAGTTTATAGAGAACATCAGAAGGCCTATGCAAGTGCGCTGAGAGCCAGGGACTTTTCAACATTTCAGCTGGTTTTCTGACGTTTCGCAGCAAGAGGTTGAGGTCATTATCAGAAAGATGAAACCATCAAATTGTGCTCTGGACCCTTTTCCGGCAGTTCTAGATAAATTCAACCTCTGTGCTATAAGTCCCCTGATTACCAGGATCATAAATCACTCTCTCCAGTCTGGCTATGTTCCCCCTTCACTGAAAACTGCTGTTATCAGGCCACGTCTTAAGAAATCCACCTTAGATCCAGAAGTGCTTGCAAACTACAGGCCTATTTCTAACCTCCCTTTCCTTTCAAAAGTGCTGGAAAAAGTCGTCGCTGCACAGCTTCAGTCTCATCTGAAACAAAATGATTTGTTTGAGAAATTCCAGTCTGGTTTCCGCCCCTGTCACAACGTGGAAACAGCTCTGGTAAGAGTCACGAATGACCTGCTGATGTCAGCGGATGCTGGCTCTCCATCACTCCTCATTCTGTTGGACCTAACCTCGGCCTTGGATACTGTTGATCACAACATTCTTCTTCACAGATTACGTCATACTGTAGGTCTCTCTGACTCTGTTTACAACTGGATCACATCTTATCTCACCAGAAGAACGGCGCATGTTGCCCTGGGAGCCGCTAAATCCGCTACACACAGTGTTACCCACTTTGACTCTCTGCTTGGAGGAGGTAAAGTCATGGATGAAGCAAAATTTCCTGCAGCTGAACAGTTCTAAGACTGAAGCTATTTTAGTAGGCACCCCACACCAGGTTAGGACATCTAACATCACTAGCATCACCTTTTCCGGTCAGAATATCCCAATGTCAACATCTGTTATTAACCTCGGGGTTAAAATGGACTCTCATTTGACGTATGATGCCCATATCAAACATCTGTGTAAGACATCTTTTTTTCACCTCAGGAACATTGCTAAACTGCGTCCAGCACTTACATTTGCAGACGCGGAAAAGTTAGTCCATGCGTTTGTTTCCTCCAGGCTGGACTTCTGCAATGCTCTCCTCATTGGGACTTCTGGAAAAAGCCTTCAAAAGCTGCAATATATTCAAAACTGCGCTGCTAGGATCCTGATGCGAGCACGTAAATATGATCATATTACGCCCATCCTCAAATCTCTTCATTGGCTGCCTGTTTCATTCAGAATTGAATACAAGGCTGCCCTTCTTACCCACCAGTGCATCTATGGTGATGCCCCTCCCTATCTCAAAGAACTTATCACTTCACATACATCTTCACGAAACCTCCGCTCTGTCTCAGGTCATCGTCTGAAACCTCCGAAGACCAAGCTTCATACCATGGGAGATCGGGCTTTTTGCTCGGCGGCACCTAGACTGTGGAATGCTCTCCCTGAGTATCTGAGGATGCCACAGACTGTTGATGATTTTAAATCTGGTCTTAAAACTTACCTTTTTGTTAGAGCTTTTGAGCAGAAATGATTTGTAGCACTTTGAGATTTGCCTCAAATATAAAGTGCATTATAAATAAAATGTATTATTATTATTATTATTATTATTATTAATAAATATTTCATATTTATGTGGTCAAGCAGACTGATATGAAGTGAAGTTAATTGTTTTTCATAGCATATTTCATTCTGAGAAATTTGTTAATAATACAGCAAATCCAGTATTTCATGTTCCAGAGAAATAAAAAACCATTTGTCCTGAAGATTTTCCCATT
Organism: Clarias batrachus; assembly: GCA_003987875.1. Taxonomy (NCBI): domain Eukaryota; kingdom Metazoa; phylum Chordata; class Actinopteri; order Siluriformes; family Clariidae; genus Clarias; species Clarias batrachus. The sequence continues at coordinate 21,849 of QMIH01002349.1, read as the reverse complement.
GTGAAAAATATACTTACTGTTTCTAAATTAATGTCTTTTTTACAAGCTTAAGAATTTGTAAAATAAACTTGTTGCAATGTCTATCTTTCATTGGTTAACATTCATAGAATTGTTATTTATTATTACTTTTGTCAGATTAAAGTTATTTCTGTGACCATTGTGAGTTTTTCTTTCATTGACCGAAGGGTACCAACAATTTTGTCCATGTGTGTAAATGGCCATGCCTTTCCCTGTTCAGAACACCGTGTGATAACAGCCTGCGGATCTGCCCGTTCTGAACAGTTTAAGCCCCTTGTGCGACCCGTGTCGTTACACAATAAAATTAGGGGGATTTATAAATTTAACAAAATTTAAACAAAACACTCTACATCTGTAGATGTTATATGCATTTTGATAGAATTCCATAATAAGTTAATTTAGTTAGAAGTTGTTTCACCAATTTAATACAATTTAACTACAGTTAGTCGACATATTCATACGTTTTATGCAAAATAGTAGACAATTCTACATCAATGCAATGCACATGTAACGTAACCCACACCTTTCAAAAAGTTTAAATTTTCTCTTATCAGTCCGCAGAATATTTGTTTAAAAGTCTTCGGGATAATCAAGATGTTCTTGGCAAGTGTGAGATGAACTTTTGTGGTATTTTTGTATTTTTCAAATTGAGGCATGTGAGGCCTGCAGTTCTTTAATGGTTCTTCTGGGTTCTTTTATGCTCTCCTAAATGAGGTGTCATCATGCTCTTATTTTGAACACATTCTTATTTTGAGTAAATATGGTAGGCCAGTTAAGGTTCACCACTGTTCCAAGTTTTCTATATTTGTGGCCAATGACTCTCACCATGGTTCACTAGAATCCAGAAGTTTTAGAATACTGAAAGGGCCAGGCATATGTCTATGGACAGGTTTTTCCTTTTAAATGAAATCATAATTTAAAACTACACTTTGTATTACCTGGGTTATCTTTGTAAATATTAACATTTGTTTGATGATCTGTATAATTTAAGTCTGACAAATTTGAAAAAAAAAAAAAAAAATCAGGAAGGTGCAAATACTTTTTCATGGCATTGTAAATTTAGTGGCCGTTTTATTCTGTAGAAAAAAACGTGGTCCTTCATTCTGTACCTAACCCTAATGATTTGTTTAAATGTTTTTACCTTTGATACATGTTTTATGGCTTCCTATTCAGATGATTAGAAGATCAGACAATCATATATACAATGCTTAAATTAAGGAATTCATAAAGCCTGGAAGAGGAAAGGGTATCTGACCAAACCATGAAACATTGCCAGGTATTCATAAAGTCTGGAAATATTAATGAATATTATTAATTTCCCCTTGAAATTAGTTGTTAATGTTTTAGCCCCTCATATGAACAACGCTTCATCAGTTTGAGAAGTGATTGAACCAGAGGTCATGGATACCTGTACTTCAAAAATTCACTTTAAGAAGTAAAGAGTTTTACTTCTTAAGATGAAAGAAAAAAAGAAAAGAATAATGAATATTAACTTTGTCACCAAATATGCGTGGGAGAGCGACCTCTCCTGGCCATAATGTGTAATAGTCCAAGAGGGCCGTTCTACAGTATATAACCTGTCCATTTAATTGCATGTCACACATGATTCACTTACTCACTCACTCATCATCTGTACCGCTTAATCCTGCATTAAGGTCCGGTATGTATGAAGGACACTAGACACTAGATGCTAATTAACTTTCTTTTGCTTAATTCTGACTAAATAGAAGTACTTGTATTAGGGCCACATGCATTGTTCCTGGAGAACCCCCTGCCCTGACATTTTTGTTTTTGTCCAGCTCTATCACAGCTACTTAATGGACAGGAGACGACATAGCATAGCTGAGAAATGTAAAAGGTAGGGTTGATTTGATGTGAAAGTCTGATGGCACATATGTTCATTATTTTAGTGATGGTGGAGGGTTCAATATAGCAGGGTGAGAGTTTGCAAGAAAAGCATGCATGTGGAAAACATGGAGGGGTCTTGCCCTCTAGTTCTCCCAGTCTTACTGAATACTGTGCCCAAAATTTTCACAATAGGAACAGGCTTGTTACAGTTGACAGTGTCTCCACCTCGCCAAAGAGATGCATGCTCTGTGCATGAGCTCCTCCTGTTTTATTGTTGTCTGCACATTTTAGGAGCTTCACAGGGGAGTAGAGGTCCACCCGTTTGTGTAGAGTAAGAACGGCAGTGAGGAGAGAACGCATTCCTGGGGGGGTGGGCTCCAGTGTTGTTGGTGTGACTGTTGGACAGTTGGACTGTTAGTGTTTTCCTGGCCTGTTTGTGCAAGATCCTGTCCCAAAGGTGGGAACCATAGATCCAGTAGCGGAGAGACAGAGAGAGAGAGAGCGAGAGAGATCAGGAATGGGAGACTTATGGCCAGCAGAGGGCGTCTCTTCCTGGGAGAAACAGGAAGTCTAGTTGTAAGGAGGCTTACCCAATGAACCCAATGACGGTGTAAATTCAGCAATAGAATCTCATAGTCAAAAAACAGAGTTCAAGTCAGGAAATCCAATTGTGAGTTTAGATCCAGAAGCAGGATCTTCAAAACCGATACTTCCAATAGAGTGCAAGATCTGTAGCGCAAAGACAAAGAAGAAACTGAGAAACAAAGCAAGGTCGTAACCAAAAAACTGACAAAAATAGACGCAAGAGTAAAGGCATTAACGGCACAATAATATAAGGCAGAGCGATATATATATTCTTTATTGAGGTGGTAGCATGGTGGTAGTAGTGATCCAAAATATTTTTGATTCTGGGGGGGGGCATGTAATGTGCTGTTTGAATTTAGTCAGTTCACATGTGAGGCTTGCTTTGTTAAAAATTAAATAACGTAAAAGCATGTCCTACCACCTCACGATGGCCTTCTTAAAGCATTTGAACAGCACCGTTGCTCCGCTAGTTAAGTTTAACAAAATGTCAGAATAATAAAAAAAATTGGTTGAAGATTGTGTAGTGTTCTGCCAAATGTTCAGCAGTTAATCTCTCGTATGACTGATTTCATTTAACCAAAAAATATTACAAACCAACAAAAACAGCAAGTCAACTGGAGAGCTTCACACCAAGACAGCCATCTGCGTGCCATCTTGTTGAATTAAAAAATATGTCAAAAATGTATGTGTATATTTTACCATAGTACTTCATTCAGTTTATGAGCTTTATACTCATTAATGTTAAGATTTGATGATAAAAATGTAAAATTAAAGTACTTTAATCAACTTGAGTTAAGTACAGCTGGCTAGCCTGACCTTATTCACAAACTTGCAGTTTGTGCTTGCAATACACATACAGATGTGGCCATTAAGAATGCTCGCTTTTTCCCGCGAAATCTCCCAATTCCGCACGCGCCATGTCGCGAGATCCCACAAGCAACATTCAGGAATTTAAATAAATGTGTTGTGCTTCACTGAATATCCTCTAGATGGCGCATGGAAGGACTTAATCTAAAAGCCAGACCAAGTACAATGAATAATTGTTTATAATTAGTTAGTTTTACAATAGATCTTTTATAATGAATGTGTGTATATGTGCTTAATATTATTTTCATAATTATGAAATGAGATGTCCAAAACTGTTCTTTAAAATTCATAATAAAAGGTTGCTTATATAGTTTTTGTAATGTTTTAACAGGGTCAAAACAATGAAAGACATGGAAATGCCTCGGTTTAAATGGTCTTAAAATTAATTTAATTTCCTGATAGTAGGCTATCTGATAGTGTTAACTATGCAAATGTTCTGATTGGTGAATATGCCAAAATATCTACGTAGAAATGTGTTGACATTAAGCACCATCAGAAGACATAAATATATATAAGTAAAAGTACATTTTATCCATTATTGACCACAGCTGGAAATAATAGCTGGAATGTGAATTTATGACTGAAATAAAGCTGTCCTTTGCCGTGCGGAAACCTGCGGCTTGTACTTTCACTTTTTTCACAAAAGGCAGCGTTTTGATCAAAAGTCTGATAAACGCGTACGGTTTATCGATAAAAATCCCTCTTCTCACCTTTCATGTAGGTGTGAAGTTATCAAACCGGTTTCACTGATGGGTGGAATTGGCAGAATTAAGGAGTTTAAAATTAATTAACAAGACCGAGCAGACGTCTCTGCTTAAAATGTAATGAGAGAAATTATAACTTGAAGATGGGCCTAAAATAGCATAGAGGGATCCAAGTTAGCTTTTTTAGGCTTTGCTTGCACCATGGGTTCGAGGTGATTAAAAGCAGCCAAACAAGTAACATTAACAGAAAGGATCATAGGGAGAGCACATAATAAGGCCCCTTTTAATCTCAATCTTATTTACAAAAAAAAAAAAAAAAAAAAAATTAGCAATTGCTCACATCCCTCAGGAGATTCATTATAATCAGTGTGTTGTGGACAATATAAAGCTGCATCAATCATATTAAATAAAACACAGGGATTGGAACCGTGTTTTGAAAGGGTATCTGAGAAATATTGAGTCTTTTTAATATTGCAGACTACATTTTAGAATATCAAAGGATACCTACAGCTTGTCCTTTTTTCACTTATGATGTATGATCAGCTGTCCTGCATTCATGCCTAGCTGCATGCAAAGTATAATTTACCCAATGAACCGTTTTCCATCTAGGGCATAAGGTTTTAAAAGCAGCAGCATCGTCTAAAATCTTATTACAGGTATCATTAAACAGAGAGATTAAATTGTCAAGATTAGAGACCAGAGTAAAATGTGTTTTGTGTTATGTATTATGTATTTAATTAGATATTATTCTGCTCTTTTGTCGTTATCATTTTAATTACATATTATGTGCTTACTAAGGGCAGCAAGGTGGTGTAGTAGTTAACACTGTCACCTCTAGGGTCCGGGTTTGATTCCCGTCTCTGTGTGCATAGAGTTTACATGTTCTCCCGGTGCTTGGTGGGTTTCCTCCGGGTACTCCGGTTTCCTCCCACAGCCCAAAGTCATGCGGAGTAGGCTGATTGGCATTCCCAAATTGCCTGTAGTGTGTGTGTGTGTGTATATGTGTGTGTGCCCTGCGATGGATTGGCACCCTGTCCAGGGTGTACCTCGCCTTGTTCCCTAAGTCTCCTGGGATAGGCTCCAGGTCCCTGTGACCCTGAACAAAGGATTAAGCAGTATAGACGTGAGTGAGTGCTTATTAAGAAAACTTTTGATTAAATATACAGTATTTAGATCAATAGACATGTATTTACGGTATGGTTCTATAAATGCATGTACTTTTAAATTCCTAATGCGAAACTTCCTGAATAACACAGTGTTAAACACTAATATTAATGTTAAAAAAATAGAAGAGAGGAAAGACATATGCATAACTAATGTCACTCTCAGTATTTTAACTGACAAGTTGAGAAAGATAAAAGAAAACAGACAGATACAATCTTCTACAAACTGAGCAAACTCTTCCATGTGCCTCTTTCCTGTACATTTATTAACTTCCATTTCACTAAATGCAAAAAGTAGTTTTAAAAAATATATTATTAATATCTTTAAATTATATTTAATCTAATCTATGGTATTTATTAAATGATTGATACATTTTGAAGGTTTGCATTCCATACAAAACACATGGAATAATATGCACTTTGTCAGTTTAATTAAATTGGTTTAATGTTTAGATGAACTGTTCAGATTATGCAGTCCAATGTAACAAAAACTATGATTTTTTTCAAAGTTACATCTATCTATCTATCTATCTATCTATCTATCTATCTATCTATCTATCTATCTATCTATCTATCTATCTATCTATCTAAGTATCACAATAATTTTAGGTTATTTAATTTCAACAAATGTCAGAGGCATAGTGGTTAGAATTGTGGTGTTCTCACTGTGCTTGGTGGCGTAAGCACCTAGGCATTAACAAATTCCTTGTAGTGTGTGTCTGAAGCTCCTAGGAATGTCCTCAGAGTTCCTATAATCCTGTACAGGATAGTCAGTATAGAGAAGCATTGAATGAATGAATGGATTTAATGGGAAAAATAAGCATAACAATCTGCTAAAAATGTTACATTTTTTACATGAACATCAATATTTTTTCAACTAAGAAGGCGACACAGTTACAAAATGTTTGATTAATTCTTTGTAGCATTACTAAGCAATGGGAAAAATAGATAGACCCAAATAAACATTGTTTATCCAAAAGGTAAAAGAAAAAAAAGAAAGAAAAAAGTTACAAAAAATAATGAATTTATAATATAGTTTAGAATAATACAAAAACTCTACAGGATTCATAAAATTCTGAAAGTTTTCAGAAATCATTTCAGGAAGTTTTTCTTTGAAGTTCTGACCTTTTGATTTGCTCCTTAGAGATCACCTTATGAACATAAAATATATACCTGGAATTTATATATTTGCCCAAAAGCATTTTTGTTACAATTTCTATTACTATGAATGTTAAAGCAATTAACATTTTTTTAAATGTAAAATTTTGTTAGAATTAGGTCATTAGCTCCTATCCAATACCATACATTTACATTTAAAAATACATTTAAAATATAATATTTAATTTGTATGCAACACTTATTGTACTCTCAATAAACTAATATTACAGTATATAGGCCATAACTAAAAGGAACATGTTACATATATAAAATTGAGTCACTTTGGGGATGAGAACACACAGCAAGGGCTCTGAAATCACAAATTCACTTGAACATTCTACAAAAAAAAGTAGACCAATAAGACATGTGAAAAAAATAGCAAATAAAAAATGATCAGATTAAAAATGGCAACACTAAGCACTAATACACTTGACTTCCTGTCTTTGGCCTGGTATAGGATGAGGGGATATACAAGTCAAACAACATACAGTATGAATGCAACAAATCAACCTGCACTTTACCTTTGAAAAAAGTAAAAATAAATTCTGACAGATACATGTTTCCATTAGTTTCACACACACAAACACGGACGCATGCACGCACGCACACGCACACACACACACACTCTCTTTCTATCTCCGCCTGTGACACACAGTGTGTGTGTGTGTGTGTGTGTGTGTGTGTGTGTGTGTGTGTGTATGTGTGAGAGAGAGAGAGACACACACACAGTGAGAGAAAGAAAATGGATCTTTAACCTATTTAATGGCACTTGCTTTTGCTTTGAAAGGACTTTTACACACGCAGACACAAAATAAAAGATGCTTTACACACACATATGCACACGCGCGCACACATACGACCACAGACAGAGAGAATGTGTGTGTGTGTGTGTGCGCGTGTGTGCATGTGTGTATGTGTGTACAGCCTTTTTTATTTTGTGTTTGCACATACACACACACACACACATTCTGTCTATCTCAGCCTGCAGTTTGTGTGTGTGTGTGTGTGTGTCATACACACACACACAGTGAGAGAGAGAAAATGTATCTTGAACCTCTATAATGGCACTTGCTTTTGCTTTGAAAGGACAACTTTTACACATGCAAACACAAAATAAAAGAGGCTTTACACACACATACACACACACACATGCACACACACATGCATGTAGTCACAGTCTTATAGTAAACAGTACATGCGTGCATGGATGTTGATAATACCAATGCGAGACCACACTACGACCCCGTAGTGGAAACGATTACCCACAATTCCGCAGCGTGTGAAAAAGAAAAAACATTGGCTCAGTTGTGATCAAGTGATGCTCTGCGTCAAAACAAGAAGCGCATGCGTAATACATAATACTCGGTACTCGTAAACCAAGACTTGCTCGTTTTTCAAGGCACAATTTATTAGAAAATGTTGCTTGTCTTGCAGAACGCTCGCACTAGATGTTTACAAAACGTAGAAGTTTTAGCATTAAATGTTCTTAACTGTTAGTGTATACTGTTTTATGCGATTGTTTCTGCAGGACTGATAAACATAAATTACATGAAATATTTTTCATGGCACTCAGATAAAGAGGGGTTACCACTTGACTGTGATTCCCCTCATTTTTTTCTCCTTGTATCGTTTAAAAAAGTTCTCGCTTTTTGGTTACTCAGACATTGTAATTGATATATTTCTGCAAAAAAAATGCTTTTTTAATATAATTGAATTGCACTTACATTGTTTTTTGTTATGTTTAGTCATAACCTTCTTCATGCATAATATCATGCAGTGAATAGCACACAGGTTATAATGTTTATTATGATAATTTAGCAGTCAAATTACTATCAGAATACATAGTTCATATGTGTTGCAAAGCAGTATATACATACTGTGTACAGTAGGACTATATTTATTTGTTGTTATTCTGTTACATGAACAAAGCATTTAAGAAATAACATTTAATTTGTAATATGTTATGTATATAGTAGACCTGAATTTCTAAAAAAAATATTTTATAAATAAAATGTATACATTTTGTAGTTGTTCTACAGAAAGTTTGATTTAAGCAAAATGGGTTGTCCTGCAGACAAGAACGCACAGCAGGGGCTCTGAAATCAGTCTTAAACTTACTAGAGCGTCCAGCATAAAAGGTAGACCAGTAAAACATGTAAATAAAAATGGCACATATAAACTGATCAGATTAAACGTGGCAACACTAAGCACTAACACGCTTGACTTCCTGTCTCTTGCCTGGTTTGTGTCAGGAGGGGCTTTACAAGTTACACAACATGTGAAAGCACATACTATTAAAGGTAACACATATGAACATAACTGTATTTGAAAAACAATCTCACTTTGGATAAAATTAACGGCAATTGCTAACAAGCACATAATGGTGCAGAGGGTAATAGAGCAGGGTGGGGAGAAAATAACAGCAAATGATGGATATTTTTGAGTAATTATGCATTCTAATGCCACCAACTGGTGAAGCTGATACCCACAGAGCCTAGCTCCATCTAACAGCGAACATAAAATACTCCAAGTTGTGTAGGTTTCGTTAAAAATGTATGTTAAAAAGAGTAGACTAAGAATCAGCTCCAGCAGGTTACTAAGGAGCAGAAAGATACTGATGAATGATATTGAATTGTTATTTTTGTGATGGTTGTACAGAACAATGAGAGCCCAAAGAATTGTTGGAAACCCCACACACACACTTGTCAAGAGGAAAATGTACAGACGAATAATTGCGATGTCATCATGGATACATGGAAGATAAAAAACTACACTGTGATTGTAGTGTTCACTTGACGTGTTCATGTCTTGTTCTTCTTTGCGTGCTGTAAGAAAGGATGGTTTGTTTAAAAAACTAAATATTGTGGAACATGCTGTTTAAGATTATTCTAATAATACTGTTGTAAATATTCAAAAGCTGGGGAAGTGGACTGATGTCATCTCCAGATGTGTTTTATTCCATTTTATACCACAGAAATTTTTGTCAATTTGTAATTTATTAAAAAAGGGCATATTTTACATTATTTTTAGATGTTTATTATTTTTAGATGTTTAGTGTTCCATTTTATGTTCTGAAAAAACTGCAAGACTACACTGTTAAAATTTCTTAAATCAGCCTACTGTATATACTGTTCAAACAGCTGAGAAAAAAACTAATTCCATTTATAAAATACCTGTAAGCATATCTAGTTAAGGGTAACAAGAAAGAGATTATCAAATAAGGAACATGTTATATCCTACATTTGATTATATAACTTGCCTCTTTAAAAAAATATATAATAATTCTGAATAGCGGAATTTATTTCAAAGATTAATAATGTATAATCATTGTGTTTTTTGTAAGTACAAATGAAGCTGAATATACGAAATGTTAACATTGTTGGTTTACAGTTAATAACAAAACATCATTTTATTAATGGAAATTTTGTCAGAATTCTCTCAGAAATTAATTACAACATTATATACTGTACATGATACAAATAGTCAGTAATTTATATTACTGTTACATGAAATTACTCACAAATTTGTGCACAAATCTGGTACCTTGAAAGTAATTCAAATGAATTCTCACTGGAACACAATATTTTGTTGATTAATCTGTAATATACACCTGTCGAAGATTGAACAGAAAAAGAAAAAAGTGGGTATTATGCAACTGATACCACAGAAAAGCTGTATTCTTAAAAAGAATTTTTATTACAGTATATCTTGGGGCTTTTTGTGTTGCAACAACTATTTACAAGTGGAGTAAAATAAGTGATAACAGAAATTTATTGATTGCAGATTACTAAAGTGGCCAGTGCCATTAACTCAGCTTTGCTCTGGGCCATATCACACCATCCAGACATTTATTATTTTTATAAAACATAACACACGTACACACACACACACACACACACACACACACACACAATCTTGAGAATTAGCATGATTAGTATTATTATGTATAAGGGTTAAGTCTGTGGCAAGAGAACAATTTCCAACATTAATTATTTTAAATTATTGTTATGTAAAATAACTTACAGATTTGTGGACTTCTGGGCACCAGGATAGACTTCTCAAGCAAATGATATTTCATGTCAGTGTGAGTGTAAACTATATACAGGAGGGAGGAGAGAACAGAAAGAGGAAGAGTTTAAGGAGCACTGTTTTTAAATTTTCTGTAACAGAAGTTCAGACAGTAGCTCCAGCTCATAGAATGCATATCACATTTTTACTCATAACATTTTCTTTTACAAATAAAAAACTGCATTTATTTAGTTTCCTACTGTCATTACTTTTCACAGTCAATATGTACAGTATGTTTTCCACCATTTCTAGACATAGACGTTTTTCTCTTTAAGTTGGTAAGATGTAGTTTCTTTCCAATTCATCTTAAAGAGAGAGAGATGTAAGCAAGCAAACGACTGTATATAGCTATTTTGTTTTTTAAAACAGTTCATATTGGTAAATGTGACTTGAACTTAATAAAAAAATACAGGACATAGTGTTGCTGTTAGGAACCTCCACCAGAGGTCGCTGTTCATGTCTCTGTAGTTTTTGTTGGTTGACTCAGTTTCCCAGAAGGCACCTCAGTCAGGTGATGAGTGCTCACCTGAACTGAGGTGGCTCATTAAAGCTTCCATAAATAGCAGTTTGTTCTGGGAACCTGGGTGGAGCATTATTTGTTGGTATGGTTTGTTTGTATTACTGTCATGTGGGCATTCCTTTTTGATTGTTTCTTTGAGTTTATATATTATATTATATTGTTTTACCTATGTTTTTCTAGAGGGCTCTATTGTTTGTTTTTCTTGATGTTCCTTGTGTCTGTGGATTCATGAAGCTGCTCTGTTCAGTGTCTCCTCAGTGTCAGCCTTCTGTTTTAATCCCTTGTGTGTAGCTTCCCTTGTATGTGTAGCCACATGAGGGCTTAGCTGCTAGCAGGGTTAGCCGCTAGTAGTCCTTGACTGCTAGTAGGGTCAGCCCCTAGTAGGGTTAGCCTCCAGTACGCAGTGGGATTGACTGCTAGTGATTCTTGTCGCTAGTAGGTTAGCCGCTAGTTTGATATAGCCTCATGTGTGCCTTGTCTTTTGTGTTCCAGTTCCGGTCCACTAGTTCAGTACTAACCCGGTTAGGTCAGCATCTAGTGTCACCAGTATTCCATGTAGCTACCAACCTCACTAATCACTAACCCATCTTGTCTCCAGTCTCCTGTCTAGCCCTGTCTCCTGTCTAGCCCTGTCTCTGTCTCTAGTTCCCGCCTCATCTCTAGTTCCCCTACTGTATGTGTCCTAAGTTAGCTCCAGCTCCATGTTTCCTCATCCCTAATTCTCAGTTCCCTGTGTCGGCTCCTAGTTCCCATGTCAGCTCCTGGTTCCTTGTGTTCAGTTCCTGTGTTTTTCCTGAGCCCTAGTTTTAGTTTACGTTTGTTGTTTTAGTTTCTTTTTGTCTGAGTTTAAATAAAGACTATTTCTGGTTGCACACCCCTCTGCCTTCATGCCATAAGTGTCACCAACGAAATGAGGCGAGTGTTCGATCGCTCTTTTTTTCTGGACGACAGGTCAACTTCTCAACTTGCATCAAGGGACTCTGCCATCGATTTCAGGACTCTGGTTCCCTCTTGTGGCTGGGATCATCAAGCACTTTATGACACTTTCCTTCATGGATTGGCTGTCCCCATCAAAGATGAGCTGGCTGCTCGAGACCTCCCTTCCACTCTTCAGGAGCTCATGGATCTCGCTGCCCGTATTGATGCCCGTAAGATCACCCCATCAAAGCCCACCATCTGCCCAATACCCCAGCTTTTGCTCAAAAGACCCACATGCCTTTCACTAAAGGAACGCCAACGCCGTCGTCATGAAGGTCCCTGCTTCTATTTTGGCCAAGCGGGCCACTTGGTGCAATCCTGCCTGTTAAAAGCCCGGACCCCCAGGGAATACAAGGGAGTACAAGGGGCCCCATGCTCAACCATCTCCTAGATGTGTGACCACTGTTCCCGATAATCTTGACCTACAACAATCAGTCCCATGTCATGAAAGTGCACATAGACTCTGGATCCGCCCAAAGCTTACTAGCAGCATCCACCATCAGCCTCCTCAAGATTCCATCCAATTCACTCAGCCAGCCATTTTGCGTTCAGGCACTAGATGGCAGCAAACTTCCCACCAATCACTCATTGATGTGCTCCACCTACCTTACAGCTCTTTGGTAATCATTCTGAAACCATGTCTCTCATGATCATTCAAAGCCCCAACGCACCAGTAGTTTTGGGTCTCATCCCCACATCAACTGGGCTAGGAACAGTATCCTCGAATGGAGTCCTGTCTCCAGTCTGCCTCCCTCAGGAGCAAACCCACCTCCTCAGAAGAGGAGATCCCTTGTCTTTCTCAGGTCCCTGTTGAGCCATCTTCACCACAGGGAGCAATGTTTCCACTAGCATTCTGGAAATAGTTGCATCAAGCATGCCAAAATGAGTGATTGAAGTTATCAGAAAGAAGGGTGGCGCTACTCACTACTGAGTCCTTCTTTGACACGCTTAGTTCTGTTGCGGGTATTTTTGGGCTATGGTCTTAAACTTTTCATCAGCTGATGAACAGCTTATTTGAGTTTGAATGCAGTTTTCAATAAATTACCAATCTTTGTTTTTTTTATCTCTTGCTCTTTTTAAATTAATTAATTAATTAATTAATTCTTGCCTGTAGCAAACCTAGAATCTCAACTGGTCTATTACAGTGTATCCTTTCATGCAGTGAGTTACACTCGCATTTACTAATTATTATATTATTGTGACCAAAAGTAAGTATCATTAGAGAGGTTCCATGTTAAAGAAGTTTCCAGAGCAATGTTTCCGTTAGTGTGTGTGTGTGTGTGTGTTTGTGCGTGCGAGTGCACACGCATATGTGTGTGAGTCGTTCTACACAGTAGACTTGTCCCTCCTCCTCTCCTTTCTCATCTAACTTCAGCTTCACACACATGTACACACACACACACACACACACACACACACACACACACACACACACACACACACACATGTACACGTACATACACACACACGCACACACTCTCTCTAACGGACACTGCTTTGTCTGGATTCTTTTTAAAGGTAAAGTGCAGGTTAAGTTTGTGTTATATTTACTTTACATTTTCTATTAATTATTTTTATTTAAATATTATTGGGCTGTGAAATGAATGATCTGAGGTTCTATTATTTATATATGGATGAATGAGTGCTTTGATATACAGTAAAAGCACGCTTATGCTCACAATCCAAGGTTCCTATGTATGTACAGTATGTACAGTATGTATAGTATGTATATTGTACATAGATAGAATCAGCCATAAAAATGTATAAACATTTCAGGAAAAGAGAAAAAAATATATAGGAAAAGAAAAGAATCCTGAGGTTTCAAGTTTCAAGTTATTAGTTATTGTTTTTACCATTTTAGACATCAAGGGGAAAAAAAAATTGAATGCAGTAATAAATACCATCTTACTGCTTCCATGAGATTTCAGTTGGTAAGCTGTTAATCATCAGCCCTTGATTAATTGATCATCAGCATGTGTGCAAACCTCCATGTATTTTGTTTTTTTTCTATTATAAATAATTTTTATTGATATTTTCGATAATTTATTAAAATTCTTATCATTGTGCACAGATCTGCGTATTAAATCCACAATTTTCCACTCTTTCATTACCTGTTGTTTGTTCAGTACACAAGCTAAAGCTTTCCTTTCAAATAAGGATTCTCCAAACCAGCAATGAAGCTTACAATCATATGGGTGTCAGGGTTAACCCCTAGAGGCTGCCTTGACCTCTGAGACTCTTTTTGTTTTGGACTTTGTCTCCCAAAATGCACCTCGGTCAGGTGATGGGAGCGCTCACCTGAACCGAGGTGGCTCATTAGTTTCTTTATAAATAATCTTGTCCTTGGTTCAGTTTTGTTTGGTAAAGCTGTTTTTGTGTACACTGTTTTGTTTTCTTTTTTTGTGGTGACTGAGTGGATACCTGTTTGTTTTGTTTCAGCCTGTTTTGTCTTTATTAATGTTTGTTTGTGTTTTATTTATTAAAACATCTTGGTCTTAACATCCTGTGATTATGCCTCGCCTGCAACCCCACTTTCGTGACAATGAGCAAATAGCTTAATTTATTTATGTGAACAGAAAATGTATAACAGTGGCAACCCAGTAGTGGTGGGACTGAAAACTCACAAATTACAAAGTTTATTTTTTTTTGGTAAGGTTTTAAAAAAAAAAGGTGATTGTATTGGATTAAGATGATCCTGTGTGACTGCAGAGTAAAGGGTGTGTGAATCTGGAATGGAAATCTTTATGTGGCAGCATTTCAGCTGCTTATGAGCCATATAGATAAGATCTGTATTTACAAAAAAGGTATTAAACTAAGCAACAATTAATGATTTCACGGTAGAGGTGTAATTTAATATTTATTAACAACTGAACTGAAAGGGGAAAAGTAGGAGTGTATTAATTTTTTACCACTCATCATTTTATTCAGGTAAGGTAAATATATTTATTTATATGTAGTTCACTTTAATTTAATTTGAAGGTACTAATTCGTATGTGTGTAAGTCTATGTTTTAATCTCTGATGAACAACAACATAACTTTTACACATTCTTTTTTTTTTCATTATTTATACATCAAAAATAAAAACAAAAAATATATTTTAAATAATATTAAAAAATATTGCAGGCAATAATAAGTACCCCTTTACTGCTTCCATGGGATTCAGTGGGGTAAGTTGCTAATTATTGTTAATTATTGTTTTGGCAGTTTGCTTTTCTGGCGTATTCACGTGTATGTTAGCACAATGCCAAGAGAGAAAGTAATAAGCAATGGGTTGAAGCAATTGTTGAAAGCCTCTTATTCATCTAAAAAAAACACAAATGAGCAAATGAGATCAAAGTGTACTTGTTTGGCCATAATGCCCAGCATCTTATTTGGCAAAAACACAAGCAGCATTTTAGCAAAAATGAAATACTTACAAGCACAGCAGTAGAGGAGTGACGATTTGGGCTTGCACCCAAAAGGGGTGCCTAAACTTTATATAT
>QMIH01002348.1:20872-73416 GCA_003987875.1 Clarias batrachus | reverse complement strand
ACGAAAGTGAACCGACAGGTTGCTACGGGTTCGGCCGGAATATATAGGGTTAGACGCACGGGGTACACAGGTGCTCTTCATTAGTGATTAAGTGCTGACAAAACATACGTAGACACACTAGGTGGGGGTAAAGAGTCGACTCAGTAATCCGGTGAGCTAGATCTTATTTCCCCGTGCCGTGGCGGCACAGATGTTACACCTTCACAATCTTTAGTTAAAAGCTGAACCATTAAGTTCACTACACAAATGAGCATGTTTATTCACCGCAGTGGAAAACAATGTAATAATTTTGTAACAGGTTTTTGTATAAAATGTTAAATCTGCTGGTTATGTTGTAAAAGTAAAGCAGCCCTGATTTCATTCCAACAGCAAAACCCAAACCGACTCTGATCATGAAGCCTCAGATCCCCGTCTACACTGGAGAGATCGTCACTCTGACCTGTGAGCTGAAGTACGGCACTGGATGGGAGTTTCAGTGGTACAGAAATAATCAGTGGGATTTGGACACTGAACAGAAATACACCAACACACTCAAACTCAAAGTCAATAATGCAGGAGAGACAGTGTATCAGTGTGTAGCACGCAGGCGTAACCCCTGGACAAACAGATACTACTACTACTACACAGAGTACAGCAATGAAGTCAGGATTACAGCAAGAGGTATGACATTTTTTCTTCTCTTTTTCCAACAGGATTGAAGTTAGAAGTGGTGAGAATTAAAATATTACATAACTGTCACATACAATTTTAAATAATGTTAAAATACATTTAAAAAGGACTTGTAATTTGAAATTAGAGTAGTAATCAGTAAAGTAATTAAATCAGTTAAATGTGTTAATGAGGCAGATGAAAAGAGAGAGAGCTCTTTCAGAGAGACTTTTATCCTGAATAAAAATCCTGATGAAGAGTTTAAAATATATTTCACAAATGAAAAATAAAATGTAGTTGTTGATGTGGTGATGTTTTCTGTAGGGAGACTTTTTTATGTACTTTAATTGATGGAAGGAGTCTCCAGTGTCAGGACTTTGTAATAGTCAGACAGGTAGCTGTAGATTTAGATTTCCAATAGAAGAGATGGAAAACCATTTCCATCAAAACTCAAACAACACTAGAAGGATCAGCGTGTATTTGGACTAGAAGTTAGGGGTTAGCCTTAGCCTTATCATGGCTTAGCATTAGCATAAACAATGAACTACAATGAACACAGTGAGCTTCATGAACATGAAATAAACAGAGCGTGATGTCTGGATTTCAGTCCTGATATTTTACTGTTCATGTACATTCCAGCTTCCTAAAATGGCAATGAATTCACTAGTTAAAAAATAAAAATTCAGGAGCAACTTAAACTAGATCGTGCTTAAGCAGTTTGATAAAGTTGTGAAACAGCAGAAATATAAACAAACAATTCAATGACATCATAGGAAACTGGCAGCACTGACATCTCAGCTTACATTTCATACTGCATCTTTAAATCGCTCTTACATTATTTTATAAATTAATCATAATAGTAATGTTAAATAAAGTTTTATAATAAGATCAAAACCTACAGCATCTGTCATTAGTGAACAGCTGTACAGAATCAGTGGTGTTGAAGTGACACACACAGGTAACTACACCTGTAGAGGAGCAGATGTGTGATGTTGTTACACTGTAAGATGTGTGTGTGTGTGTGTGTGTGTGTGTGTGAGTTTGCTTTGGTGACACTAAAAAGTGAAATTAAACAGATTAATCTACAGACTCATTTTGTATTTCCTGTGTACCAGAGAGACCAGCAGTACTGAGTGTATCTCCACAGAGCTGGCTGACTGAAGGAGACTCAGTGACTCTAAACTGTGAGGTTACAGATTCCTCTACAGACTGGACATTCAGCTGGTACACGCATGTTCCACACAGAGACAGTACTGGACATATCAGCTATGAATTCATTCTCCTCTCAGACAGCAGCAGAGGATCTGGAGGCTCCTACACTGTCAGTCCTGCTGCTCTTAAACACACAGGAGTTTATGTGTGCAGAGGAGAGAGAGGAGAACCAGCCTTACACACACAGTACAGCAATCTACAGACACTATGGATCACTGGTGAGGAAAAATAAAACAACAGTAATTTACTGTAGGATGTGATTGTGTGAATGTGATTAATGCAACATTTATTTATTAATATTTATAAGATAATGAAAGAGCCCTAGATGCTGATACAGGTTTTACCCTTTATTACAGTGAAAATTAAATGCATGTACTGTTTTTTGATGACTCTTTTACTTCTTCTTTTGTCATTTGTTTATTTAAAAAAAAATCAAGAGCATGTAACTGAATATGAATAGACAATTCAAGAAGAACAGATCATGTGTTTTTTTAACTGCTACAAAGAAGATCTTAGTAGAAGGTGCAATATTCTAGGCTTGATTGTGTGTGTGTGTGTGTGTGTGTGTGTGTGTGTGTGTGTGTGTGTGTGTGTGTGTAATTGGGTGATTTCAGAAATCTTGCGAAGAAGACAATTTATGTTTAAAATTTTTTAATCATAAATAAATAGGAATGACTAATAGGAGTAATACACAGATGCAGATAAAGATATTACATTAGACTGTTAATCAACACAATAAAAATATCAAAGCTGGAAAACTGGCAAGGATCGTACACATCAAAGTAGAATATAAGAGAGAAGAGAAAAAAGAGAAGATTTTTGTTTAAAATCAAAGACTCTAAACACCTCAATGAGAGTCACAAACTGAACATGACTCTGAACTCTGCACTGTGTAAATTCATGTACTGATCTAATGTCGTCTACACTGAGGAAGTGACCTGCAGGTGGAGTGCTAGAGCTAGACTAGTTCTGAGATGATAGTGCCCTCTGGTGGTCATGTGATGTTAATGTGATGCCCTGATCATGTGGACTTATACCTAGTTTCACCTCAGAAACTTTGTATTTATATCCTCTGTCTTCCTCTGTGTCTTTCCTGTGTTCACTGTTTTGATTTAGTTTTTTTTTTTTTTTTGCTGTATTTCTGCAGCATTTATGATTATGAATTCTCTCATGTTAAAACTGTTTGTGTTCTGACTCAAGCCTTGGACTGTGGATTCAACGTCCTGATTAATAAACATAATTCTCAGCACACATGCACTTGTATCCTCATTGTGTTCCATATTGCACTTATTAATATCCACACGTCTCTCGTCTGTGTTTAAGGTGAATCTCCTCCAGTCTCTCTGATCATCAATCCCAGCAGAACTCAACACTTTACTAAACAAACTCTTTCACTGAGCTGTGAGGACCAGAGTCACTCTACTGGATGGACAGTGAGACGATACACACACAGTGAGAGAGTGTTAGATTGTTCATGGTGGGGATCAGTCACAGGATCTACATGTAATATCAGCTCTCTCTCCACATCACACACTGGAGTTTACTGGTGTGAGTCTGAATCTGGAGAAAAYAGTAATCCTGTCAACATCACAGTGCATGGTGAGTCTTCATCTAGTGTGTTTAGTGTTATAGGAAAAGGGAAATGTTTATTTAAAAATATTTAAACTCTTGTAATTTATTTCATTCTGAATACAGTATAGACATGTGCCTGCAAGATCAAGCACATGTTCAATCAACAGTTCATACTTATTGATACCCTGATAATAATAATAATAATAATAATAATAATAATAAGGCCTAGCTAATGTATTAATCAGTCTGTCTCTCTGTTTATGTTGATTGATTCTGCTTGTTGTGCAGTTAACTCATTATTGTAGTTGCAATATTTAAACATTCCATGATGTTTTTGATAGAAAGTGCAGGGAGACGTGTGTGATAAAAAAGGACATCACTTCCATTTTGTTTTGTCTATTCAATCTTACAAGAGCATACACTAGGCTTATGTTATGTAGGAGCACTTAAGATGTCTGTTTATTTAATTTCTTTTCATTTCATTTTTGTACATCAACATGAATAAGCTGATCTGAGACCAGTTCTAGTACCTTCATAACTCGGTGTGTGAATAAAGACTCCACAGGTTATATGTTAGTTATATTGTACATGTGCTCCTTTGTGTTCCAGATCGTAATGTGATCCTGGAGAGTCCTGTCCATCCTGTGACTGAGGGACGTCCTCTGACTCTACACTGTTTATATCGCWAYACAWAKYCCYCAAACCTCCGAGCTGATTTCTATAAAGATGGATCAGTTCTCCAGACACAGACTACAGGAGAGATGATCATCCATAAGATCTCAAAGTCAGATGAAGGTTTCTACCACTGTAAACACTCAGAGAGAAGAGAATCACTGAAAAGCTGGGTCTCAGTCAGAGGTGAGAAATACACTTTATTTTTTAATCCTGTCTTTAATGAAGCACTTAGTCCTAAAGTCTGCTTTCTTTCTTTCCAATAGGTTCTAAATCTTCAGATGGGTCAGTAGGATTGTCTGTGGGACTGAGTTTGTTCTTTATCCTCCTTGTTTTACTGGTCTTAATGATCCTCTTCTGGTACTACAAAATAAAGAAAGGTATGATAATAGCTTGAAGTCGGGTGAACATTGTTAAAGTGGGACATGTTTTGTCGAACAGTCTTTTTCTTTCACTTCACATGACACACTTATGAATAGATT
This sequence comes from Clarias batrachus, assembly GCA_003987875.1. Classification (NCBI taxonomy): domain Eukaryota; kingdom Metazoa; phylum Chordata; class Actinopteri; order Siluriformes; family Clariidae; genus Clarias; species Clarias batrachus. The sequence continues at coordinate 68,830 of QMIH01002348.1, read as the reverse complement.
TATTTAAATAATCTCTTTTACAAAAAAAATCTGAATCTGAAATGTCCCACTTTACCCTATTCACCCTATGTTGTGCCTATATTTGTATATAATAAAAGCAGTGTTTGATGAATGCATCATTAACTCATCTAAATACATCATGTTATTAGAATAATTTTGGTTTATAATTATATTATAATTGTATTATTTTAGTTCATATTGGTTTCTAGTCCTACTGTACAGTCGATCATTTATCATCAGTTTGTTTATTATGCTGGTATCAGTGTTGTATAAAATAAAGTGTTTATGTTTCTAAAACACCCTGTTCAGATGTAGAATCTGTTTCCCTCTATAGAAAAGCAACAGAAACTAAATCAGACATCAGAGCAGAATCAGAGGCGGTCAGGAGCTGAAGACTCTCAGTCAGGACACACACCACTTCAGGCTGGTCAGACCCTGCCTCAATCACTGTTTATTTCTAGATTTACTAATCTTACATAGCTTTTAGAAATCCATTATAAAATGATCTTTTTAAGAAATAATACATTCAGTTAATTTATTTTATTTTATTGAAATATGATTTGCTCCATAATATAAATACAGTGAATGTCCATTTTGTTTTCTGTAGGAATTGAACACATTTATGCCTCTGTGGATCAGGCAGCTATGAGTGGAACAGGTAGCTTTATTTCATTTCAGACGTTTCCTCTCACATGAGGAGAATTAATTATAGATAAACTCTATACAGTAAAGTACAAAACTGTCTTGTCATGATTAACACACTGCACTGTGTTCAGGAGAAGCGGCAGCTGAGAGCAATGAAGCCACTTACGCACTGGTCACAAAGAATAAGACAAACAGAAACAACGGTAGGGACCTTTTAATTCTATAACAGAAAGTATGTTTATTATTATTTTTTTATTGATAAAACAGCATATAACACTTGAAGCACATTCAGTTAGTTTCATTACAATCCCCATTAAAATGTCTGTGATGTCTTCTGCATAGCATAATAACACCAGTTTTTTTATGCTTTGTTTTTTAAGAAAAAACAACCACTATAATGTTGCCATATGCTGAACGTTAAAGTAATTAAAGCAAGTAAACACTAAAGTTTGAAGATCTATTCTAAAAACAGTTAGAGGTTATAATGTGTGAGATACATTTGTGAGTTATTACAAAGCAAATCATCACTGGGATGGTTGTGTTCTCTGCTGCTGCAGGTGCTGATGCTGACAACATGTGTGATGTGATGTATGCTGAGCTTGAAATGAAACCAATGAAAAAGAAAAAGAGAATAAAAGGTAGAGCAAAATGAAGAACCTCAACTTTTACGAGTCACTGTCATCCAACTTATATATTATTTAATGAATAATGCACAACTGTGTTGTGCTGTTAAAGGGTCAAATTTAGCAAGACGCTATTGTAAAGTAGTGGTGTTACCACCCAGAACGTTCATGTTCCTATTATACCACATTAGTGTTTTATTTCATTTATATTACAGGGGTTTTTAATTATATATTTAAAAATAATAATAAATAAAAACACATTTCATCATTTTTAGGTTACATTACATGTAACTATGCTTCCATTCCACAAAGCAAGTCAGTTCATCTTCTCTATTCTCTTCTCTCAGCTATAAACATTTATTCCACCACCAGTGTTTCTCTCTCTTTTTAAGTAAATAAGACGGAAAATGTAGCTTCTCATAAAAAAAAAAAAAAACTGGAAAGTTTGAATTCTCCTTTGTTAAAAATTCTGGTTTTTCGTTCACCTTCCATAAATGTCAAGTCAGGTAAGCTTGCATGTTAACCGTATTCAGATCAGTACACAGTGAAATAAAACAACGTTCCTCCAGGACCATGGAGCTACATTTATACCACATAAATTAAGAAAAAAAACTAGCTAACTAAACCTCTGAGTAGCTGACTAATTGATACAGCTAATTAGATGTCTTAAATTTATTATTTTTCTTCATTTCTTATTTATTATCATTTCTTTATATTAGTATTAAATACCATCTGAACAATCAGTGCTGTGGTATATTGTGTTATTTAGTAATTCTGTACTTTTTATCAGAAAATTAATTAAGGATCTGTTTCTTCTTAAAACTAGAGAATGTCAGTGTGGGTGATGATATTCTATACTCAGAGCTGCAGCAGAAGGTAAAACTCATCACATTCATAAACACAGTGCAAACACCATTAACCAACATTTACGTTTTAAGATGCAAAGGATACAATTTGGTCTCACATACACAGCATTAAACTATTTTTTTCTCTCTGCTTGATCTTCATAGCCACATAAATGGAAATGAAAATAATAAAAAAGTAAATCCTAATTATATTCATGCAATCTCTCTCTCTCTCGTAGTGAAACGTTGCTATGTTCTAAGTTCAGATGATGCCGGATCAGCCAACTGGATATCCCAGAAGTGTGACTCACATAATAGTCTTTAGTGATTTTAGTTTTTCACACAGATGATTCTTATTTTCTATGGCCCGTCATTGGGAATCCAAAACATAGAGGTTCAACAGATAGTATCAGGATTTTTGTTTTTTTACTCTTCTTTGATTTCATGTTTTATCTTCTTGGTACTTGAAATGTATCTGGACTTTCTTTTGGGTCATGGACGGGGCAGCCTACTTATAGCTCGGGATCAAATTGTCTTCATAATACAATCTTGCAGAGGAGATTAGAACATCTAGACTGAACTATTGCATATATAACTGGCTGGAATGTTCTCTCCTTAAGAACATTTTCAGAAATGTTTAGGTTGTATAAATCCCAAATGCTGGAAAAGTGTTTAAGATCAATCATTTCTAAACTCACATTATTATTATTATTATTATTATTATTATTATTATTATACTTTTTAAACTATTTTGAGTATTCATTGTCCATATTTGTATTATTAAATATATACAGTACAGACAAAAAGTTTGGACACCCGTTCTCATTCAGCAAGTTTTCTTTATTGTGTTCTTTAGCCCAAACGCGTCTCTTCTGCTTGTTGCCTGTCCTTAGCAGTGGTTTCCTAGCAGATCTTCTAGCATGAAGGCCTGATTCACACAGTCTCCTCTTAACAGTTGTTCTAGAGATGTGTCTGCTGCTAGAACTCTGTGTGGCATTGACCTGCTCTCTGATCTGAGCTGCTGTTAACCTGCGATTTCTGAGGCTGGTGACTCGGATGAACTTCTCCTCCGCAGCAGAGGTGACTCTTGGTCTTCCTTTCCTGGTTCGGTCCGCATGTCAGCCAGTTTCTTTGTAGCGCTTGATGGTTTTTGAGACTGCACTTGGGGACACTTTCAAAGTTTTCCCAATTTTTTGAACTGACTGACCTTCATTTGATGGCAAAATTCAAACGTTTGGTCTGTACTGTATATATATATATATATATTAGAAATGTGTTAAAATAACTGTGTTATGTGAAATAAAGAGTAGCATGAACTGCAGTAAGTTTGGGGGGAGGCGTTATCCCTTTTGTGAGTATATAAATATCATTCATATCCAAAGCACTTTTGTTGGGTATAAATCTCCAAAGCCTGCATTTTATTTTAAAATATAGAATGCATTTAGGTATCATAAAATATTTTATTATTCTATTCTATTCTATTATTAAGGACATTTTGTGTGGCTGTTTGAGTGAATATTTATTCATGTAATAATAATAATTTTAAAATAGGTATTTTTTTATTTATTCATTTATTTTTTATAAAATCCCAGTTACAACATGTAGAAAGCAGGAAATTTGTGGTTTATGCAGCAACAGTTGATAAAATGCTGATGTGTATTATATTATGTATGACATATCTCTCCACTCTTATAGAAAATAACAAAAAATAATCCTAGATTCTCACTGCACTAAATATGCATTCATTTTATAATGTACATTACTGTGTTACTGTACTGTTACTGTAATCTCTCCTTCTTTTCTTTCTCTCTCTCTCTTCTCTACTTTATACAGTATATTGAAGTATTTTGAACAGCAGCCTACACAGTATAACTGCAAATCAATCCCTCCTATCTGATCACCTAAATGAGGATCAGTTCCTTGTTGGGTCTGGTCCTTATTTTTGGTTGGACTGGGTATGGATGAATTTGTTATGGTTTTGCACAAAGAACAGAAAACTTTACCTATAATATGAAAGACATTTAAGTCACAAAAAAAGATAAGGCGAGAAACAGGATCCAGCCTTACCCTTGCCAAAAGCAGTCTAGAACCAGGCCTGTAAACAATGAGATAAGTGCTTTGATGCCTAGAGAGGAAAAAACTTACATGTGTTTTTGTCTGACATGAAAATTTTCTCTGATTCTAGTTTGGAAATAGATTTGGTGATACAACATTTATTGATTATGTAATGATTGTGATATGTTTGTGAGCAGCTAAATTGATGCAATTTCAGAACAAAACCGACTTCTTTAAATCCTGTTGACCATTTGAGATACTCACACTATTAGTAACATGGGATGTCATTTCCTCGAAGAGAGTGGTTCAAAAGTACCTTTTCTTACTTCTCCATTTGTGGTCTAAGAAACATCTTGCAAGTTTCAGCTTTCAAACTTTTTTAATACACTTTAGAGAAACAGGATGTAGCTCTATGATGTTTCCTGTTAAGGTACTTTTAAAACAGTTAACAATTAAGGTTTAATCCATTAAACATCCATTGCTCTGATTCTTGACAAGAACATCAGGGTCTATGCAATATAATATGATTCTTTTAAGAGCAATTATTCTAGTTTAGAATTGAATGTAATATGCATATTTTGCATGCATTTTGCAGCAAGTGTTTGAGTTTTATTTGTAAAGAGGAAGAAAGAGCAGATACAGGGTCTACTGAAAGAAAAGTCAAACATGTAGATGTAGTAGGTTAATTTTATAGCATTAAATCACAGATAGGATTAAAGCTGTAATACCCTATACTGTAATATAGTTTCTTTAAATCATATGTGTTTAAGTCCATTTTTAATCACCTTTTTTCATCTCTTAGCTCTAATCACACTGCACGATGATCCCTCCTATTCTCCAGCACTTCTCGGTTAGTCCCACCATCTCTCAGGGATCGAGGAAGATGTGCATTTAGACAAAATCTTACAAATATTGTTGAAGATCATGAGAAACATTGTAAACAGAAATAAAACTACAATTTTTATTTGTCTTCTTATCTATTCGTTTCAGTTTCACTTTAATAGCTGCTGGCGGAGCCCTATCATTTCACAGGTAATCAACATTCTCCAAAAATCAGTTGAGTTATTTAATCACTCATTGTGTTGTACAGCTTGTAGGTGCAGGATGAGGCTTTCATGGATCAAACTTGTTAGTCCTGCCTTAACATGTCATGTCAACACCTTTAACTTCACCTTTAACTTTTATTCATCTCAGAAATTATAATCAGTAGCACAGGTCTACCCCAAGGGATTGTCCTTGTCCCCTTCTCTGACATTCTCAGATGGCACTGCCCTTTTTGAGTGTATTAGGGATGGATAGGAGGGAAAGTACAGAAGCTTGGTTAAGGACTTTGTGGCCTGGTGCAATCTAAAACAGATAAAATTGAACATCACTAACACCAAGGAGATGTTGATTAATTTTTTTATTGGTCCAGGTCTCCCTTGTTACATGTATCCACTGAGGGATTGGATGTTGACATGGTGATTACCTGGGGCTGCAGTTTTATGACAAACTGGACTGGTCAATAAATACTGACTATCAGTACAAGAAAGGTCAGAACAGCTTATTTTTCCTGAGGAGGTTAGGTTAACTGTAAAATGCACCTGCTGATGTTATATCCATTGGCTTGCATGGAATTTTCTATGCAGTAGTGTTCTAGGGAGATCCCAGAAGCAGGGATGCCATGTGTCTGGGATAAGGCGGTCCCTGCTTATGGCTGTTTCTGTGGTTTGTTAGAAGCTGGACTCCCTCAAGAAAGTGGTGGAGTGGAAGTCATTAAACATGATGGCCAACCCTGACCACTAGTTTTTTAAACCAAATGAGGGTATTCATTGGAAGACTTCTGTCGCAAACTTGTTTTCTTTCATGCTGTTCTTTGCACAATCACTACATTCTTTGATCAATTATTATTATTTGCACTGTTGTCACTTTTTTGTCATAAATACAAGGTTCCTCTTCATTTAATTTCACTTATTAGTATTAATCATCTGTGCCTTTTTTTAATTAGTATTTCTTGTGAATTATAGAAATATAAATGTGACTTTATTTATATTATTTTTATATATCTTGTACCTTTTTTTTCTTAACATTGCACCAGTAATCTCTGGTGTCTACTGACTATATGTATGGCATCTACCTGTCTTTGTATTTCTGTCTCTATTGCTGCTTGATATCTGGAATTTCCTTCAGGATAAATAAAGTCTATTTATCTAACTATTGTGGCTGCAAGCATTAAGCCAACACCTCTAATAGACTGACAACTATGCGCTAGAGGATGAGAGACTCAACGCACATTCAAGACCGCAGATAGCTTCCTTAACCTTGAAAGATGGGCAGGGCCACAACATGGTACCATCTACTGTCCTGCTGTCATTGGCCACGTAAAAAATAACCACAGATCATCCGTTGGGTAAGTAGTAAGGTCAGGGAAGAATGGCCTAACCTGTTTCCTTATTCATCCACAGACTCTGACTGATCCAGCATGTTCACCAAGGCTGGCAGCTACTTCTGGTGCTAGTCCCGTAACCAGTGCAAGACCTCCCGCTGCTGCAGAACAGTGACTGTGGCGACAGCTACAAAACTGTCCCACCTGCTCCGGACACACACAGGGTTTAAACCCAGTGAATTTGTCTACTTAGACCAGAAAGTATTCTTTCGTCCACTTAACGAAGTATTCTCGAGTTTGCCTTGAGATTCTATTGACTAAATAAGTAAGGCACATGCACTTGGCCATCCACATGATGTAAAAGAAAACATGATCAATCAGCTGCACTCTGTAGCCCTAACCAACAGCCAGAACTATATTCCATATATGTGTGGCCTGGTGGCAAGGGTCTAATTTCACTATGAATATCCGAGGAGTTAAGAAAGAAATGCTTATTACGCCACCCCTTTACAGTAAGGGTAACTAAATACTGAATCAACTCAGGCACACAAGTTTGTTACCATGGAGAGCAGAGGCATGGAATTGGTATACAAAATATTTATTGAAATTAAATTAACCAGATAAAACACTTAAAAGACAAAATAACATATAGCTTGAATGAGCTAAACAGCGTAATACCCCACTAATTACGAGGACAACAAGGCTTACCCATAGCAGGGTAGGCTAGCTGTAAAATGATTATTCCTACAACACACGCACACAATAAGCTGAGCGATCACAATCAATCCACACTCCATGCTCCTGACACCACCACCATGGTACTAGAACAGCTAGCCTTCCAGCTCAACCAGACACAAACACACAAAATTACAATAAGCCTGAATGAGAAACACACAATACATTACTCCTCATTAACAAAAAAAACTATTGACACTATACTCAAAAAAGAAAGAAAGAAAGAATAATTATAAACAAAAATCAGTCAGGCTAAACAAACAACAACAAAAAAACAAGAATACAAGAAATCATACAGCAAAAGCAACCTAAACCCCAAATACACAAACAATGACGAGTAGCAACAAAACAGCAGTGCCACCACTATCCTGTTCTGTACAAAAAGGCGATCCCAATGAACTGATTTGTCCTGCAGGTATTGGTCACCGGACCACCCAAATCAAACAGTTGCTTACAGTCCAAATCTCTGCAGTATACTCAAAGGTGACGGATGCAAAGGTGACGGACTCAAACCAGCAGGAAATTGCTGCCTGCACACCACCCCGAACCCAGGAACAGGATGCTATTTTAATAACAATAAGTAAATATGGGTCACCAAAATGCACAACCTCACTGCAGTGTTAGTCAAACAGCTAGAACATACTGTACCTGCTAACCAAGGACCCACACACCCCAATGGTGGAGCTGGCAACAACGCATCCCAGGTAGCCTGAACACCACCCTGAAGCTGTGAACAAGACTCTATTCCACCTACAATAAACAACGTGGTTAGCTAAAATGCACAAACTCACTGCAACATTTGCTAAAACGCCTAAACATACCTGCTAACCAGAGACCCACATACACCAAGGGGATGGAGCTAGCAATGACGCATCCCAGGTAGCCGAGTTGAGGTCTTTAAATAACGTGTACCAAGCTCTGATAGGCTAACATTGTAAATCATAGGCAGGAACTTACCCACTTGACCACATATGGAAAAAGAATGAACATTTTGGTTATTGCTGAACGTTTCTGGGCTACTGATCAGAAGATCTGTCGTTTGAGCCTCCGCTCTGCCAAGTTGCTGCTGTTGAGCCCTTGAGAAGGCCCTTAACCCTATTTGCTCCAGGGGTGCTGTATCCTGACCAACCCGAAATGCCTTCCTACAAACTGTGCAACATCCCTTTTTGACTGACAACTTAAAGTGCACTAGCAAATTTTTTACAGAAACCTTCTCTAGTCATGTTCAGGATCTCACTTTTTGTTTTTTGTTTTTTTTTGTTTTTTTGTTCCCTACAAGAACTGAGGCTACAGAGATGATAAATTAAATCAAATTAAAACAAAGCTGTGTTGACATTTATGTTGTCTCTGTTCAAACTAGGGACATTTATTGTGGTGTTGTTAGCAAAAGTACATGCATTTACCAACAGGCTCATCACATTGTAAAACAGACATTCCAGTATGGTAAAATTATTTTTCACATAGTAAATAATTAAATAAATACTAATACAAATAAATTGTGTTAGTGTTTGCTTTAAAGAGTGCCACGTTCTGCACATTTGCTTTTGCAAACAATAGGGAAAAGCTGAAAAACATGGATACACTTAAGATTTAAAGTATTTAAAAATGTATTAAAGGCATTTTTGGCTTAACCTTTCATGTGGCTGCTACCATAACCTCTGTCTCTACTTCTCCTATCATCACCATGTGTGGAAAATAAACAGAAAATGCTCACTCTCTCTATTGTGACCAGCTAGAAGAACTCCTCTTTCATCACTTGTACAGTCGTAAACTGCTTTTAGATCTTTGTTTCAGTTGTTTCTATGATGTACTGAAATATAATTACAAGCACTTCATATGTTTCAAAGGCTTTTATCGACAATTACATGACATTTATGCAAAGAGTCAGTATTTGCAGTGTTGGCCCTTCTTTGAAGGTCACTATGGTTAACAATGAAAGAACAATGATTTCAAGCATTACCCTCCTTTTAACATGTCAAGTCTGCCATTCTAACCCAATCAGCCTGACATAATGATCTCCAGCCTTGTGCTCGTCAACATTCTCACCTGAGTTAACAAGACGATTACTGAAATGATCTCAGCAGATCCTTTAATGACAGCAATGAAATGCAGTGGAAAGTTTTTTTCAGGATTAAGTTAATTTTCATGGCAAAGAATTACTATGCAATTCATCTGATCACTCTTCATAACGTTCTGGAGTAGATGCAAATTGCTATTATAAAAATTTAAGCACAACATTTCCAATTTCCAATATTTATGTAATTCTCAAAACTTTTGGCCATGACTGTACTATTTCATATGCAGGTGTTTGAGAGAAACAGCAACTGTTTTTGTCAGTCTGTTAGTTAGTTTTTTATATAAAAAGGAAGTGAGAGGTGATGCACTGTCGCTGTGTAATAAAAGGGAAGTTATAAATATATACACTCATCTCTGTCTCTTTGTTTTACTTGTGTGGTTTAAGAGCAAAGTGTAAAACCTTTGAAACAACATTGCACATTGAGTCAGTCAGTCATTATAGAGACAGGATGGAGCTCAGTCGTCTCCCTGTGATGCTCTGTGAGTAAATGTTCTCTTTGCGTCTTCAGTAGAGTGAGTGGTGGGGTAGAACGTTGTTCATCTGCAGTCTGAGTGATGAGCTTATTATGTGATTAGGACATATGCTCAATATTACAAAGGTTGGTTTGGTTCTTCATTAATAGTATTTGTTGCGCAAGTGGTTACTTGAAATGAAGAAAAATAAAAGTAAAATAGACATTGGATAGGATATGAATAAACAAAATATTTTCTTTTGTAAACCTCAGATTTTAATGCCATTTGTTTTACATGATCCAAAGTAAACTCATTCATTAAAAAAAGAAAGAAAAAAAGAAAGAAGGAAATTTACACTGATTGACAGCAACCTTAGATTTTCAGTTGGATTTACTGCATGTTTTAAGCAAATCTCTCCGAAACATCTACCTTGTTTCCTGCAAGTCATTACATGATAGCTTTTCCCTTATAACTATAGGGTCACTGACCTACTGACATATATTTATTTCACTCATTTTAGATATCCTTTTTAATCAACAGGGGGCCAATCAGAAGCCTAGACAAAACATCATTACCTGTTGCGCTTTATAGAAGTCCGACCGGGTCTCGTCTCAAACCGCCGCCGCTGTCTGCAGTGTCTGTGTAATCACAGTTTTGTACAGTATGTACCAGCAGTGAGCTTAGTAGTACATTCAGGCAACTCTGTTCATTAACGTAATGTGTGAGTAACTGCGCATGTGTGTACATGCATGTAAAAAATCCAGTACGCAACATTAACACAGTCACTAGTTTTCTGTACTTATGTCCACTATTGCACAAAATAGCCTCATAAACAAAGCTGATGTCAAAGCGTGGCACACAGACATCGACATCTTTAGCACACAAGGTGACGTTACAACAATCCGGAATCTCCGTTTCCCCTGTCCACACGACACCACTGAAAAGAGAGTGTTGGAAAATCTTCACTTTGGCCGGAGTTTTCCAAAAGCTCCATTTTCAACGACCATAACTCTGCTTGCATGTGGACGAAAAGCGAAAACCGCAGAGAAACATCTCAGTTTTTAAAAATACCTGGCTATGTGTGGACGTGGCCTTAGAGACAAAATAAAAACATGGAACTAAAACACAACTGAGGCCAATACATTATATTGGAACAGATTATGATCTATAGAACACCATATAAAAATGATTGGCAGCTTTATAAAAACCCATTATGTGGCTGGGTTACATGGTATCAAGGAGGGCATTAGTTTCTTTTTTTAAAGCAGTCAATGACAAGGAGAATCATAAATTAAGATTACATGAGGTTTAGCAGTTTTGTTTGTTTTTATATGCAAACATATGATTAATGTTGGAAATTGACAAATTTGGTAATATTTTTGGGTGGCCGAAACAGATTATCTGCATTGACATTGTTTCCTATGGAAAAGTGGGTTTCTCCATACGAAATTTAAAAACTTGACTCCGGAATTAATTAAATTCATATGCTGATGGCCCACTGTAATTTTTTGCTGTCTGATTTTTTTTCCCCTTCCTTTATAGGCCAACTTAATGTGAAAGTAGTTAAATAGTCACTTTCTGAACACTGTAGACATTATAAGTACTATAGTGACTTTTCTTTAACATACTGTAGTTATTTAACCCTTGTGTGGTGTTCATATTTTTGTTATTCAGCCAGTGTTCTGGGTGTGGTGAACTCGCTGCTTTTTGTAGATTTTAATTAAACACAATCAATTTTATGTTAAAATACTCAACAGATGTTTACTTCATCCTGGTTATAAGAAATATACACAGGATATATGGTTAACATTTGCTCTTTACCTTTGTTAGATCACATTTATAAGTGAAAGTGCTACTCTTTTTTATTATTTTTTTTTATCATCAGTTTGAGTGAAAAAATCTCACTTTTATTTATATGAACTTACGTAGAAGTCCATTCAATTTGACCATTTTTGACATCTATATTTTTTCACTTGCTAGCTGCTGACAGACTCCTGTTTCTGGAGCTGCCTGCTCATAGACTAGTTCTGTGTCTCGTCTTCATTTTTTAACTAGCTGATGCTCAGTCTCAACCTTTACTTCAAAGTTACTGTCAGAGTTTTCAGAAATCTGATTCTTTTCCTCTACATCATCACCAAAAGCATATCTCTCTTACAAATTAAATTGCAATGTCTTCTGAACATCCTCTATGTAATATAAATGTGTAGGGGAGGGTGTACAGGGTGTGGTCATTGAAAATGTTTTCTGATATATTCTCTTCATAGAAAATGAGCGCAGTTCTGAGCCCAATAAGTCTGAGTTCGAAAAAATAATGGATTGTATAATTTTTATTTTTAATGAAACATGAAAACAGGTCACACAGACCCGAACACCACACGAGGGTTCATTTTATTATTGAACCATCTCAAATGTTGATGTTGTAGATTGATTTGGTGATTAATGCAAAATGATGAGTTTAGTGGGAGAGACTAAATGGGATCCATGTTTAGTCAGGTTCTTTAATTCTGTTCCCTTTGTAGTGCTGATTTCACTTACACCAGTAGCATATCCTCAAGGTGATGTATATACTTTTTTCTTGTTTTTATTGTGTACTTGCTTGAATTTTTACTACAACAGAAACGGTTGTGCAGATTTTATCAATTTGTTAATACATTAACAGTTTTGCAGCTCTGAATTGAGAAAGTATTTTAAATAATGTACTTATTCTTTATTCTGAGACATTTCAACTTTAGACTCACTCTCCTTTCCTTTCAGTAAATTCAGGAAACCTCCTGAATATGCTGAACAAAATAGACCTACAGCTTATGTTCTTAAGTGTAAAGCAGCTCTGATGGCTTCATTTCATACCAACAGAAAAACCCAAACTGACTGTCAGAGTGAATCCTAACCACTCCATCTACGTTGGAGACACCATCACTCTGAGATGTGAGCTGCAGCGATCCACTGGATGGGAGTTTCTCTGGTACACAAATAATCTGTATCAAAAACATCTAAACACTATAGGTACAGGCATCAACACACTCAACGTTACAGTCAATAATGCAGAAGAAACCCTGTACACATGTTTGGCACGTAGACAAAACAAATCTGGAGACTACTACACAAAGCTCAGTGATCCAGTCAGAATCGCAGTGAGCGGTATGTCACATAAAAATATATTAATCATATTTAACTGGAAATATCCAATGCTAATGATTAAAATATATATATATATATATATATATATATATCTTTAGCATTTGTTTAGTATTATTTTGGCAATAAAAAAATGTCTTTTTTATGGAAAGAATCGTCTCGGGTTACTTTGCTGTAACCCCGTTCCCTGAACAAGCAGGAATGAGAAATGAGATGCTGTGTGAAAACGCTATGGGAACATCTCTTTGTTCAGCTGGTTGTGAAGCACGTGTGTATCAAACACACCAAATTTTGGTTTATATAACCTTGGTCAGGTGACGTCATTTGATGAGGTGCACCTGCAGGTTATAAACTGGAGTGAACCAGAAACATCCTCAGATCAATTTTTGTCTGAAAGGACGTCCAGCCATGACAGCAGTGTGGCATTGGAGCATAGCATCTCGTTTCCGCTTTTTCAAAGAACAGGGTTACATATCCATAAGAGGCGCAAACCCTGTTGACGGACCCTCGCCAGGACTCCCGGGAGCAGAGCTATCAGAGTAAAAATCTTCTCTACATAAAATCTTTCCCAGATTGGACTGTATATTTCGGGGTGGAGTTTCCATTCCCCATCTGTCACAGCTTGTCTGGATAGCAAGTCTGCTCCCACATTCATATGCTCTGGAATGTATATCACCCTGAGGGACAGGAACTTGTTCTGTGCTCAAAGCAGAACATGGTGTGCTAGCTTGTTCAAGCTGCGCGAGCACAGTATACCCTGACGATTTATGTACAAGACTACCAAAGTGTTGTGCACCCGCACTAGGACATGGTAGCCCCTCAACTACTGGAGGAAGTGTTTCAGGACCAGAAATAAAGCCATAATTTCGAGGCAATTGATGTGCCACACGAGAAGATGACCTCTCCAACTCCCTTTGGCTGGATGGCCATCTAAGACCACACCCCAGCTCGTGAGGGAAGCATCTGTCATTAGCATATTGCAACCACAGGACAGACCTAAAGTGGGACCCAAAGTCAGACACCGGGGTCTGAACCACATAGAAAGGGTACGAAGCCCCTGGTGTGTAACCCTTATTTGCCTCAGGGGATTGTCCCTTGAGTCTTAGCCTCAAGTGAAACACTCTCATGTGCAGAAGGCCCGAAGGTATCACCGTGGACACAGCTCCCATGAGACCTAAAGATCTCTGAAATTGATGAACAGTCACTTTCTGGCCTAGTTTGATTCCCTTCAGGGTGTTGAGGATGGATTCGACATGAGCGCGAGACAGCTGTGCCCGCATTGTGATCGAATCCCATGTGACACCCAAATATGTTGAACTTTGAACAGGAAAGAGAACACTTTTTGTAGCGTTGAGTCTCAATTCAAAAGATTAGAGATGAGCTAGGACAACATTCCAATGTCGAAGCGCTAGCTCCTGAGACTGAACCGGAATCAGCCGGTTCAAAATAATAATTCAAAATATGGATGTCCTGGAGTCGTAAAGGAGCCAGGACTGCATCCATGCATTTTGTATATGTGTGGGGTGACAGAGCTAGGCCAAATGGAAGGGCCCGATACTGGTAAGCTTTGCCCCCAAAAGCAAACATCAGGAACTTCCTGTGATGTGGCAATATTTCTAAATGAAAATATGCCTTCTTCAGTCTTCTGGTTGGATATGAGAAACAATCATTGTGACAGTCAATATTTTGAACCTGTATTTCCTGAAACGGATCAACTTGCGAAGATCTAAAATTGGACGCAGTCCCCCATCTTTCTTGGGAACCAAGAAATACCAACTGTAGTAGCCTGACTCTCTGTCTGGGAGGGGAACATGTTCTATGCCCCATTTTCCCAGCAAAGTCTGTAATTCCTGAGTCAACAAATGTGCTCATTCCAGTTTCATGGAAGTGGAGACCACGCCGTTGAAATGCTGAGGACGATGTGCAAACTGAATCCTGTAGCCTCTCTCCACAGTCCTTCATACCCAAGGAGATATGCCTGGCAGTAGTGTCCACACTGCCAGTTTCTCCAAAAGGGACACAATTTTTTACACTTTGGCTAGATGGGGGGGGGGGGGGGTGTTAGTTGTTCGGGGTCCTGAAAATGGCAGAAGGTGACCATACACCTAACATTTAATTGGAGACCAGTGCTCCCCAAAACATCAGTGGTGGCGAGGGCTCCTGGGGGTGCCAGGGAGGAGACTGGGGGGGGAATTCAACGAATTAAGTCTCCTTAATTAAAGTCCTGGTCGCATGAGCCTCAGGAATTCTTTTTTGTGGAGAGGAAGCTTCTCAGTTCTGGTCTCTTTGAGGCAGATTGAGAAGAGCGGCAAGCCCCACCCCAGTCTCTATGAGGGGATGCCCGGCTGGTCACACTCTCACACTCCCTCTGTGCCTCAAGCCTTGTGAGGGCCAGACGTGGTCAGGACTGGGTGGCCCACGGTCCCGACTCTTGAGCACGGTGGGGAAAAAACCTCCCAAATGCCTGTTCATATAATTTCGCCTCCCAAAACCTAGTGGCGATGGAATTAACAGCGTCAGCAAAAAGGCCGGAAGGCGAGACAGGCATCAAGGAGGACAGCACAATCCTTATCCTTAATGCCCGTGAGGTTTAGCCACAGATGTCTCTCCGTGAACGCCATGGCAGCCATAGAATGGCCAATAGCATGGGCCGTCTGCTTGGTTGCACAGAGAGACAGATCTGTGGCTAGGCATAGCTCTGCGAATGCCCTTTCATCAATAGACCTGCTAGTGCTCAAGTCTTTCAGCAGGTCAGCCTGGTAGGCCTGCAAAACCGCCATGGTGTGCAGTGTAGCACCAGCCTGACCAGCTGCCTGAAAAGCTTTCCCCACCAGGGAAGATGTCAGTCTGCACGGCTTGGTGGGGTGTGTGGGCTTTTTCGGGGAGGATGATGTCCCAGGAGAGAGATAGCCCGCATACATCTTCTATCTGGGGCATCATCATATAACCACATGTTTTCGCATCAACGATATTCGAATAAATTGAAGTCGATGGCACAAAAACACGGGATGAATAAGGCTTATTCCATGAAAGAGTTAACTCGTCATGGAGATCAACAAAGAAAGGGAGGGGGCGTGACTGAGGCCCCTTCCCCCGACCACCCAACAGAAACCTGTCATCTAATTTTGAGCTTTTGGGCGAATCTCACTTCACTTTGAAGACAAAAAGACTTGAGAATGTTTCCGGTTCATTCCTATTAATAACCTGCAGGTGCACCTCATCAGATGACGTCACCTGACCGATGTTATATAAGCCAAAATTTTACATGTTTGTTACACACAGGCTTCACAACCGGCTGAACAAAGAGATGTTCCCATAGCATTTTCACACAGCAATGAGTGTAGCTTTTGAAAATGAACTCAAGTTTTCAACATGCAGATAAAATTTGTCAGTGATATGACACTCTCTTGCCGATATTCTACAACTTAAAAATTTGTAGTCAAAAAAATTAAAAGTGTTGTGACATTCATTGATAAATTTCTTTATTTTCCATTTTATAATGTTTTTTTTTTCAAATGTGAATACAATATAATTTAGAATATCATTATTCACATATTAAGCTCATGTGCTTTTTCGCTTAAACATTTATTACTATTTATGATTATTATTTCCTTTGTAACAGAGAGGCCACAGGCAGTACTGAGTGTATCTCCACAGAGCTGGGTGACTGAAGGAGACTCAGTGACTCTAAACTGTGAGGTTACAGACTCCTCTACAGACTGGACATTCAGCTGGTACACAGTGGTTCCCTACAGATATAGCATAACTCAAATAAAAACTAACCATGGCTATATCATGTATGTGGAGCTCCTCTCAGA
The DNA here is from genome assembly GCA_003987875.1 of Clarias batrachus. NCBI lineage: Eukaryota > Metazoa > Chordata > Actinopteri > Siluriformes > Clariidae > Clarias > Clarias batrachus. The sequence continues at coordinate 52,080 of QMIH01002348.1, read as the reverse complement.
CAGCAGCAGAGGATCTAGAGGCTCCTACACGCTCAGTCCTGCTACTCTTAAACACACAGGAGTTTATGTGTGTAGAGGAGAGAGAGGAGAACCATCCATTCACACAAAGTACAGCAATCTACAGCCACTATGGATTACTGGTGAGAAAAAAAAATATTAACATTGCTGAGATGGTTGTAGGATTGTGGATTTGGTAGTGGTAGACCAGATAAATTTGACAATTCGAATAATATAGCTGTATTCAGTCTTCGTCTTCTTCTCCTTCAAAATTTGCTGCACATGCTCAGCCAGTGAACAGCCTCTTCAGTAGAGCCTGTAGTCCACCTAGGACTGCAGTAAGTTCTTTACTGGATCAGATGCTAAAACCGCTTTCCAAAAATTATGGAATCATATCACTTAGAGGATTTTCATACAGCCTGTTTACTTCATGGAAATAAATAAATAAACAAACAAATAAATAAATATAACAAATAAATCTCTGATATTATAAAAATAAATGTTGAATTACTGAAGATTTTGGCTTTATGTAACATGCAAAACATTTCAAACATTTGAACACACAATACTGAAGATTTAAAAATTATGAAATTACACATATGGAATCAGGTAATTATGTAACATCAACAACAGTCAGTTGTTATGTTAAGGTAATCTGCTGTGGAGCAGTTCTTGCAAGATAATTGACATCCAGCAATCACCAATTAACAAACAGCACCTCAGCTTAGAGACGTTATGAAGGCTTTACAAAGCATAAGCAGCAGATACATCTGTCAACTGTTCAAATGAGATTATTTCATGTTTTGGATGCCTTCCGCATTGTTTTACAGGGTAGAAATATTGGTACTTTACTGGTACTATACCTTGTTAAATTAATTAATTTATTTATTTTTAATTATTAAAGGTATTTTTTTACCTTCAAGCTAGATTTATTTTCTAGTTCAATAATGGAAAAGATGGAATCATGAATCAGGAGTTCTGGAAATACTACATGGAATTGTGGAGGGACTTTGTAATTTGCATTGTTTATACAATCTAATACAATTGAATTTGAAATTGAACTCACAGTTCCAAAGCTCAAAGCATGTGTAGATGATGTGTAGATGTTCTGTGTTTAAGGTGAATCTCCTCCAGTGTCTCTCATCATAAATCCCAGCAGAACTCAACATTTTACTAAGGACTCTCTTACACTGACCTGTGAGGACAAGAGTAATTCTACTGGATGGACTGTGAGACATTATATACAGAATCAGAGGGTGTCAGATTGTTCACAGGGGGAGTCAGGTACAGGATACAATACAGTGCACAATGGACTTCACTGGTGTCACTCTGAATCTGGAGGTGCTAGCAATCCTGTCAACATTACTGTGCATGGTGAGTCTTTGATAATCTCACTGGGAGATCCATTCATACATTATAGTATATCCATTCAAAATCTTTCATTACTTCTAATTACTTTAATCCTATAACTCATTGTACTGGGGTGTTGAGCAGGTATACAAGTGTATATGTATAATAAGTGTCATTAACTTGATGCCAGACATGTACCAAATACAAGGTTCCATTATCAGTATTGATGAATCTCAAATTCTAAGGCAGCATACTGTACTGCAGAGTTTAATATTTATTTTATTGGTTAGTCAAACATGTTTGTTTTTGCAGATTATGTAGGTATAGTTTATACTAATCTACACACAGACACATTCAAGATAGCTAAACTTCTTATGTATTGATTTTCTCATGGGAATCATATTAAGTTGGTAATCTGATTTCCTGTGTCCTAGATGAGGATGTGATCCTGGAGAGTCCTGTCCATCCTGTGACTGAGGGACGTCCTCTGATTCTACGCTGTTTATATCGCTATACAAAGCATTCAAATCTCCAAGCTAATTTCTATAAAGATGGATCATTTCTTCAGACACAGACTACAGGAGAGATGATAATCCATAATGTATCAAAGTCAGATGAAGGTTTCTACCACTGTAAACACCCAGAGAGAGGAGAGTCACCCAAAAGTTGGGTCTCAGTCAGAGGTGAGAAAATAATAATTTTTTACTTCATTTAAAATTTTTTATGTTTCTTAATTTTTTTGCAGGGTTTAAATGCAAATTATGTTATCTTTCCTACTCCAAGGTTCAAGTCCCAGTGGTAGGACAGGGGGAGTGTTGGTGGGACTGTGTTTGGCTGTTTTCTTTAGCTCATTGCTGTTCTTATGTATCCTGCTGTGGTGCAAAAAAAGAAAGAAAGGTTCGACAGCTTCTTTTTAAATGATGTAAAATAGATATGATTTCTAAACCAAAGACTTTAGATTTTGTCCAAGTACAGATTACACTGTTTACTGGTATGAAAATGTTCAAAGGGGGTACAATTCCTAAATTACAGTAGCTTGTGTAAAAACTTTAAATATGTGAAAAGGTCATTGCTGTACCGCCATGTCCAATGCAAAAAGGATCTTACTGTCACAGGGGACCACCAGAGGGCGCCAAAGCGCCCACTGACTCCATTTTGTGTTTTGTTTTTCATTTGTAGTTTTGGGCTCCAAACCGCTGAATGCACCTCAGTCAGGTGATGTGGCGCACACCTGAACTGAGGTTGCTAATTAGTGTTGTAATTATAAATGTTCCTCAGTTCTGTCTTGTCCTGGTCTTGCATCTGTTCGTGTAGGGTTACTGTTTGTCTGGTATGTTCTCAATAGCTTTATGTTCTTCCTGCTTCTGTGTTCTTCCTAGCTTTGTGTTGTTCCTAGCTCTGTGTTCTCCTGCTCCTAGCTCTGTGTTCTCCTTGGCTCCATGTTTTGGTTATCCTGTTTCAGTTCATGTCTGTTCCTTTGGTTCCCTGTTTTATGTTCTCATTAAAGACCTTTTGTTCTCATCACCTCTGCTATCTTGTCTCTCTATTGTCCGGCAAGCAGTAACCGTGACACTTACTAGCATTAAAATGTGATTGGGTCTAAGTGCATGGGTTATTTTGTTAAATGTCACAATCATGGTTGACTTCTACATTTTATAATAAATTTATTAATTCACAATAAATTACAAATAAAATATTTATAAGTAACAAATAGTTTCAATCCATTTGATTGATTTATTATTAACCTAAATTATAAAATAAACAAATGTTTCATTCACATTATGCAATCACAACTTTGGTCATTTATAATTTTCAAAGAAATGCATTACCCTTTTATTAATTTATTATATTCAGTTAAATTTAATGTTGTGGAAGAAGGCTTTAAAAGTCAAAATATAATTGGTAAAGTTTTATTTTCTGCTACTATAGGTGCTGATGCAGAACCTATTGTTAGTTCTGTGACTTATGCTGACCTTGAACTAAAACCAATGAAAAAAGGAAAGAGCATACGAGGTACAAGAAATTAAAGAAACGATTTTATGTTTATGTTGTACAACATGGGAAATTGTTTAATGTAATGAATAAAACAATATGTGTCTTGATCAATAATATGGTATGACATGGAGGAATTCCAGGTACCACCCTCAGATTGATTAGTTTTTTGTACTAGCATGAGGTTTATTTTTCTTATACCATGGCAACTTTCCAACAGCTACACATTTTAAGAACTCATCTCATTTATGTTATAGGAGCTATAAACAGTTGTTGTCTTGCAAGTTTTTACAGAAAACAATTTAATTATTATTTTTAAATCACGGCATATCTGCTAATCTGTTTATTTATATAATCTCTATTATATTACGTCTATATGAATGAGCAGGTACTTTAGAACTGATGACATATTACATTCATTGCATTAATATAAACCTTTCACTTACTATTGCAGGACTGCTAGTATTGAAGATTAATTTAAAAAATTTTACAGTCATAACTAATAATTGATCAGTAATACAGCATAAAATATTCTAATTGCGTGTAATGTAGTATACAATTAATCTTCTACTTTACACATTAGAAAAAAAAAATTATAATGTCAGGATTTCTTGTTTGCAATTAGGTACGGCCAGTGTGGGAGATGATGCTGTTTACTCAGAGATAAAGCACAACACGTTGGTAAGACTCATGACATTTCTTAAAAGACAAACCAAAAATATATAGTAAGAAATATTTTTAAATGTGTGTTAGGTAGAATTTGGTAGCACAATGGCACCATTTACACAAAACCCAGACTCAAAGAATCTGTTTTTGACAGTCCATGCCTGTTAATTTTGTATATTTCTAGATTCCCATCATCTTATTCTACTTGGGTCCTGTTATAGTTAACTAAAGACTATTTCAAATACTAAACAGATAATTAACTGATTTGTTGCTGTGGTTACTGTTTTAAATACTATTTCAGATAATGACATGTAATATGTTTTTTTACACACGTTTCTATTGATATACCTATCATGTGTAAATGTTCTTTATGTTTCTGTCTGCAGTGAATCATGAACATAGATGAAGCTAGAATCAGCTTTGCTAAAATAAAAGTTTTTTTTGTTAGATGACTTATTCTAATTCCATGCTGACAAAAGTGGGAAATGACATGGAAGATCTGACTACATACATCATCTACTGTTCTAATGTTATAAATCTGTTTCTTTTTATTAGCCACAATCTCTGAAATAGTGCTTCAGATGACCCCAGGAACATAAGTCCTATATATGTATGAAAGTATTTCTGTGTCAAAAAAAATGTCAATGTGATGATGAATTTGAATTCACATTTCCACCGCGTATATGCAATTTAGAGCTCAAAATTAAAATGTAACAATTTAATTTACATTTGCAATTTGTTGTACTCCTATTGAAATTTCATTTACACCAGGTTTTCAGATGCTTAATCAGCACATAACAATATTTTTAATTAAATTAAATGTATTTCCCAAAGGCGACATGGTGGCTTACCTTCAGATTAAGTATATGAAATATAACTGCAATTCCACAGACTGAAGTTATCGCAGATCACTGTCTAGTCTCAATTAATGTGTGTCTTAGTAATAATGTACGCACAGTGTGTCACGGACTGTGGTTGTTCGAGGCATAAATGCAGAGGATCCAGTTGGTTCAGGGAAACGATATATTTTATTTATAACCATGAACACAAAACAGGGAAATTAAATGAAACAAAACACTTTATAAGTAAACTGAAACTAAAACACATATAGAACGGACACGACATACTCTTCAAACTAAATGTAACAAATGCAAGACAAGACCTAGAACTCAAACACAACTTATATAATGAAACTAATTATCAACTCGGATCAGTTGCGCGCCCACCTGACCTGACCGAGTTGAAAACCGGGAAATGAAGTACAAAAAACTAAAAAAGAACTACACACAAAAAACACAAGCGCCCTCTAGGGGTTATCCCTGACACAGTGCCACGCTACCACATTAAACATACATTCACATCAAATACCACACAGAGCTTTATCAATAATCTTCCAGAACTTTGATTCAATCGCCATCTGACACCACAGAATTCGATCATGCGACTGAATATTTAAAGTCGACATTTAGTTATACCTTAGATAATGTAGAGCCAGTTAAAAGGAAAATGATTAGAGATAAGAAACTTGCTTCCTGTTATAATGACCACACACATACTTTAAAACAGGCCGCTCAAAAATTAGAATGTAAATGAAATGGCGCCAAACTAAATTGTTAGTATTCCAAATAGCACGGAAGGAGAGCATCCTGAACTATAAAAAAGCTCTCAGTGATGCTAGATCAACGTATCTCTCCACTCTTATAGAAAATAACCCGAGATTTTTATTTAATACCGTAGCTAAATTACCTACAAACAAGACCACTGCAGAAATCTCCACAACAACATCATGCAGTAGTGAGGACTTCATGAACTTTTTCGATAACAAAATCATAAATATTAGGCAAAAAAATTATACAGATGATAAACTAACCACATCACATCAGAATACTTTACACCGCTTGAAGAGAATGAACTAATTTTACTCATCTCTTCTTCAAAATTGTCAACCTGTGAATTGGATTCTATAGCGACACATTTTCTCAAGCAGTCCCAAGAATCCCTGTTTAAAATAAGTAACTCTTCACTCAGCAGTGGGTATTTTCCAAATTCTTTAAATTAGCACTTGTTAAACAGATGATTAAAAACCTGACCTTGACCCTTGTCACCTGTCCAATTACAGGCTGATATCAAACCTCCCCTTTATCTCTAAGATTCTGGAAAAGGAAGTAGCGCAGCAGCAATGTTAATATCTACATAGAAATAGCATAAACGAATTGTATCAGTCAGGATTTACGCCTCATCACAGCACAGAGACAGCACTTGTTAAAGTAGTAATTGATCTCCTATTGGCCTCTGATCAGGGTTGCATCACTATACTTGTGACCTCAGTGCAGCTTTTGACAAAATTGATCATAGTATTCTCCTTCACAGATTAGAAAAGGTAGTAGGAATTAAGGGAACTGCCCTCTCCTGGCACAGATCCTATTTGACTGATCGTTATTAGTTTGTAGATTTAGATGGTGACCATTCTGCATGTTCTAAAGTGGAGTTTGGTGTTCCACAGGGTTCTGTTTTAGGCCCACTGTTTTTTTCTCTTTACATGGTTCCTCTGGGCAACATAATTCCTAAGCATGGTATTAGTTTTCATTGTTATGCTGATGTTATACACCTTACTAAAGATGAGCAATGTGTGCAGGACATAAGAAACTGGATGATATTTAACTTTCTTCTGCTTAATCTTGATGAGACAGAAGTTCTAGTCATAGGACCACAAGCAGCTAGAAGAATTAATTTCTTATTGTGTTGTTAATTTTGTTGTGTTGTTAATTTATGTCGTTGCATGTATGTAGCACCTTGGTTTTGTGGAACGTTGTTTCTTTCACTGTGTACTGAACTGTGTATGGTTGAAATGACAATAAAAGCCTTCTTGAATTGACATGACTTGAAGCAAGCATTTTGATCACACTGTAACTTTAAATGGCCTTTCTGTTCCATCAAACAATGCAGAAAATCTAGTTAATGCTTTTATCACATCTATGTTGGACTATTTTAATGCCTTACTGTCTTGTTGTTCAACTAGGTGCATAACCAAGCTTCACATTGAAAATTTCACATTGATTATAAACAACTACTATTGACGTATAAAGCAGTAAATGGTCTTGCGCCCCAGTATCTGAGTGAACTGCTAGTGTCTTATAATCCGACATGCCTACTTTGATCAAAGAATGCAGGCTGCTACAGCAGGGGGCAGAGCTTTTTCTTACAAAGCCCCAAAGTTATGAAATAGTCTTCCAATTAATATTCGGGCCTCAGACACAGTATCAGTGTTTACATCTAGGCTAAAAACCTATTTATTTATCCAAGCATTTTTGTAAATTGATTTGCCTTATGTAAAGGAGCAGATCTGGGGGACTCATGGACGTAGAGTATTCTGGTGAGTTGGTATGTTTAGATGCTGTCTTCTATCTGTAGATGGTGAAGTGATTGGTCATTTTACATTTCAGGGAGCCCTCATGTCTGTCTTTCCTTCTGGTTCTCCCTTTTAGTTATGCTTTCATAGTTAGTCCTGTGGGAGTCCCTGCTTGCACTCTGCACTAATCATACATTCAGTTCATACATTATGTGTCAGTGACCATACTGTTATCTCTCTCCCTCTCTCTCACATTCCTTCTCCCTGTATCTCTGTCGAGCTATACATGTCGCTCCTGAGCTGCCACTGATCCAGACGCCCCTCTACACACTGGACATGTCTGACTCGTCATTCTGTTTGGAGATCTCGTTGCATGGATGCCTGTGTGGACTCTTTGGGATGCGTGTGGTGTCTGCGGATGGTTTCACTCTTGAAGACAGTTCTGACCTCGGGTGATGTTGACAGCTGTTCCTCTGAGGACTTGACTTGGCTGCAGCTGCTTGATAGTTCAAGACTAGAATTTCGTACCTGAGCCTCCAATAATTATCTGGACTCCATATTAACATCAATTAATATCAATTAACATAAACTCATATATGTATATACTGTTATATGTTAACTGCCTGCCACCTAACACACAGTATGAATGCAGACCAATTCCTGCTTTATGTTTCACCCAAATGAGAATGGGTTCCCTGTTGAGTCTGGTTGCTCTCAAGGTTTCTTCCTGCCATCTCAGGGAGTTGGCCACTCTTGCCCTCAACATGCTCATCAGGGACTATCTGACCATTTAGATTCATACACAATCACATTTCATACAAACTTAGAGACTTGGATGTATGTGACCCTATCACCAGTTCACCAGTTGTCCTTTGTTGGACAACTATTGTTAGGTACATACAAAGAACATCCCAAAAGACCTTCCATTTTGGAGAAGATTTAAACCAGCTTTTTATACATCACCATGAGGCTCTTATTAAAGTCTATCAGATCAAAAAATTTACATCTACACAGCAATGCATCAACTTTGATAACTAAGCCGAAAGACTACATTAAAAAAACAAGAAAGTCAATGGCATCTTTCATTAAGCAACAGCATTAATCTCTATTATATGCACTTAACCCAAAGCACATTTACACAGTCCATCTGAACAATTATCCAAATTCCTGTCAGAATAACTGGGTACAATATATTTTAAAAAATCCATCTGTTATTTGGCAGGAAAGTCCAAAGTCTTGGTGCTACAGCCTCACAATCCTGTAATGCAATCATATTTAATTGTTTTGGTGCAGACAATTTGAACTGATTGGCAGAAAATAGATGAAGGAGGTTGAGAATGTATGCAGGTTCCTGACAATGCAATACTTTAAAAATTGAAAGACAGCTTTTAATCTGTACCATGTATTGTAGAAGTGTAAACAAAATAGATGGCACAACGTACAGATGATCACTTTGTAGGCCTAACCAACAGCCAGAAATAATTAACTAACTCTCCATTCTTCATGCATCATTCTGGAACTTCTGCAAGTGCTACAAAGATGTTTTGTTATGATAAGTAAAATGACATTAGAATAATCCAGCATTGATGAGATGTCAACATTCTCTCTTTAAACACAAAATATTTGTTTTATGCAATATTCCACATGTTGAAAATAAATATGCAAATGACTGCTTCACATGAAAATGAGCATTATCTATTTTCCTCCAGCAGTGGTCTGCATAATAATTTAGGTTTAATTGGTTAAGGCTGTAGATTACTGGGCTATTGATCAGAAGGTCGGGGGTCCCGAGCCCCAGCTCTGCCAAGTTGATGCTGTCTGTGTTTCAAACTAGGGATATTTCACATATGAGGCAAACATGTTTACCACTACATTACAGAAACCATGTCAAAGCTATTTGAGATGTTGGTATTGTTTGTAAAAGTACATCCTCTTATCTACAGCCTCTTTATACTGTATATATATAAAGGAAGTAAGAACTGATTCCGTGCCTGTCTGTACTAAAAGAGAAGTTAAAAAACCTACATACACTCATCTCTGTCTCTTTGTTTTATTTGTGTGATTTAAGAATAAGGTGTAAAACCTAAAAGACACCTTAACTCTGTCTGTCATTTAGTCAGTCATTATAGAGACATGATGGAGCTCAGTCCTCTCCCTGTGATGCTCTGTGAGTAAATGTTTTCTTTGTGTCTTCATTAGAGTGAGTTTTGGGGTATAAAGTCATTCATTTGCAGTCTAAATGTTCTGAGTGATGAGCTTATTGTTTGATTGGGACATGTGTTACAGAGGTTGTGTTTATGTCTGAGTGCTATGATTATCACACTTCATTACTAGTATTTGTTGCACATTTGGTTACTTGAAATAAAGAGAAATAAAATTACACTGTGTCATGTTCCAAAGACTTCAAAGATTTTATAATTAAATGTGTATTCTATGAAGCATAGTAAACTAATTTATTTGAAAAATGGGGGAAAAAAAGAAAAGGAAGATTTACATTGAACAGAAACCTTTGATTTCCAATTGGATTCATGTTTATGGGGTCATTTACTTGTTTAAATAAATTTATCCCTACTCATTTTGAGATATTTTGAAGATATTACCTCAGTCCCTATAGATGAGAAACCTCCTCACCACATTACACTTCCACCATCATGATTCAAGGTCAGCATAGTGTTTGTGTTAACATTTATGCCATAACGTCATTTCACAAGAAAAACTTTGGTTACAAGAAATATTGCAAACTTCATATGCCAGTTCTGATGGACCCTTCTAAAAAATGAATTGCTACATGCCACTCTCCTATGTATGCCAGACGTGACCGATACACACATATGACATCTGAACATAAGAACATTTGAAATGTCTTAATCTTTCTATTACCAGAAACAATATCTTTATAGAAATGTTTTCACTTCACCAACCAACACCAGGTTAGAACCTCAGCACCAAGTAAATGAACACTAAACTTTGGACACAGCATTAGAGTACCCCTAAACAAAGACTGTAATCTTTCACAAAATCATCATTCAGAAAAGTAACTCTTTCACATTTTACGTCTAACTCCAGAACATTCAATGCCAGAAATGTGCAGTTTAGTATGCCGCATACTGCAGTTACTTTATTTTATTACTGATTATCGCAAAAGATGTTTCTTATATACTGTAGATATTGTAGATAGATATGTTGGTTAAGATGCAATATGATAAGTTTGGTGTTTCTTTTAGATTTTTGACAGACTGAATGAGTTCCATGTTTGTCTCTGATTTTTTTCCCTTTTTAGTGCTGATTTCACTTACACCAGTAGCACATCCTCAAGGTGATTTACGTATATATTTCTTTTTATATTGTGTACGTGGTTGAATTTTTGCTTCAACATGCTTAAATTGTTTTTTGCTTGGAATGTTGAGCAGAATTTATCCATGTTTTAATGCATTGGCATTTTTGCAGCTCTAAATCGATAAAGTATTTTAACTCAGTTGTTCATTATTCTTTGTTCTCATATGCATTTATAAAAAAAAAGCCCATGCACTACATGTGAACCATTACAGGTCCTTAAAGTCACATGAATATAACATGGCATAAGAAATTCCTCAAGTAAAAAAAAAGGATAAATTATATATATATTTTTTTTTTATCAAAATGCAAGTCATGTAATTATTCATGTTAAACAATTTTTTTCTCTAAAACATACATTCGTGTTTCAGATTTTATTTATCATTTTCTATTTCCTGTGTAACAGAGAGACCACGTGCAGTACTGAGTGTATCTCCACAGAGCTGGCTGACTGAAGGAGACTCAGTGACTCTAAACTGTGAGGTTACAGACTCCTCTACAGACTGGACATTCACCTGGTACACAGTTGTTCCATACAGAAATGACTCAACTCAAATTCACAATAATCGTGGCTATATCATGTATGTGGAGCCCCTGTCGGACAGCAACAGAGGATCTGGAGGCTCCTACACTCTCAGTCGTGTTGGTTTCAATCACACGGGAGTTTACATATGCAGAGGAGTGAAAGGAGAACCACCATTTCACACAGATTACAGCAATCCAGAGTCACTATGGATAACTGGTGAGAAAAAATAGATCAACATTGCTGGGTTGGGTTTAGGATGTAGATGGGCAAGTGGACGACAAGATAAATACAGCATATTAAAACATACAGTGGCCAGAAAAAAAGTATGTGAACCTTTTCGAATTTTATGGTTTTCTGCGTTAATTTGTAATAAAATGCGATCTCATCATCTAAGTCAAGAGTATTGGCAAATGTAATGTGCCTATAATAATAACACTAAACAAATTCTCATCATTCATGTCTTTATTGAGAACAACCTTATAGTTTTAGTTGAAAATATATATGAATCCTTGAGTTAATGTATTCAAAAAAGTTAATTCGAGTCAGGTGTTAGGATACCTGGACTCTTGTTTGGAGGTGTGGACTAGAGATACTTTGACTAATAAAAATTACTCAAACCTTTTGAGTTTGCTCTGCACAAAAAGATCATGATAATGTGAGCCATGCTTCGTCAAAAAAAGCTTTCAGAGGATCTATGATCAAGAATTATTGATTTATATTTACAAAGTGATTTCAAAGACTTTGGACATTCACAAGTCTACAGTTAGGCAAATGGGGACACTTTGGGACTGTGGCTACTCTACCCAGTCAATATGACCCAAAGAGCACAATGAGAACTCATCACTGAGGAAAAAAAGCACCCTGAGAGAGCCCCAGATTTGAATGGATCATTAGAACTGGCTAACGTCTGTGTTCATGAGTCTACAGAACATAAAACATTAAACAAGTAGCGTGTCCACGGCAAGACCCCACAAAGGAAGTCACTGCTTACTAAAAAGAAAATTTCTGCACACCTGAAGTTTTTGATAGAGCATATTGACTCTCCGCAGGTGTAGTAGCAAAATATTTTGTGCACTGATATACTGTTACTGATGTAACTTAGATTGAACTATTTGGAAAGAACACACAGCACAACATCTGATATAAAAGGGGCACTGAATATTATCATAAAAACATTATGATGGAGGAAACATTATAATTTGGGCCTGCCAGTTATAAATTCTATGGGTTAACTTACTTTTTCCACCAATTTTTTTTATATTGAATGATGTGTTCACATCATATCTTAATATCTATCGTTAAAATCTTTGACTTCTAATTTTATCACATTTTATAACAAATTAATGCAAAAAAACATTAAATTCCAAGAGTCAGATACTGTGATTTTTCTTGCCACTATAATTTGAACAATCTTGGAGACAGAACTGATCAATGAGGAAGACGGTTACACTGGTATCACCAAGAGCTTTATTAGATGCAGTATGTATAAGAAAGTATCTGTTATGGAGGAAAATCTTGGTCGTTTTAACTATCCAACATTCTAATTAAATAAAATAAATAAAAGAGTTTCCCCTTTAGAACCACGAGTCTTTTGGGGTAAGTCTTTTAACATCTAGACTTGGAAATATTTGCTAAGTCTTCTTTGTAAAATAGCTCAAACACAGGCAGATTGAATGAAGGGCATCTGTGAACAAAACTTTTCAAGTCTTGCCACAGATTCCCAATTGGATTTAGGTGTAGGCCTTGAATGTGTAACAGAGAGACCAGAGGCAATACTGAGTGTATTAGCCATTTTAACACATGAATATGCTTTGATCTAAATCATTCCATTGTAGCTCTGGCTGTATGTTTAGGGTTGTTTGTTCTACTGGAAGATGAACCTCCGCCCCAGTCTTACTGTAAGTCTTTTCCAGACTCTAATAAGTTCCCTTCTAAGATTGATCAATACTTGGCTCCATCCATTTTCTCATAAGCTCTGACCAGCTTCCCTGCCCTTGCTGAAGAATAGCATCCCATGGTGTGTTCAGGGTAATGTGATATTGCATTTAGGACAAGATGTTACATTTTGGTTGAGAGCACCTTCTTCCACATATTAGCTGTTTTCCCCACATGGCTTGTTGCAACCTGCAAGCAGGACTTCTTATACCTTATATTAATAATGGTTTTCTTCTTGCCACTCTTCCATAACAACTTTGACAATGTCAATGGACAACTTTGTGGAGTGCATGACAAATAGTTGTCCTGTGGACAGATTCTCCCACCTGAGCTGTGGATTTCTGCAGCTCCTACAGTGTTACTATGGGCCTCTTGGCTGCTTATCTGATTAATGCTTTTCTTGCCAGCCTGATAGTTTAGGAGGATGGCCATATCTTGGTAGGTTTGCAGTTATGTCATTCTCTTTCATTTGGGTGATAGACTGAAAAGGACAGTACAAAGTTTGAGATAGTGGGTCATGGAAAATCATAATAGTTTAAGAAATGTTTAATGAAGTTAAACAACTCTAAGCACTGGTAGATTTTATTTTTCATTGAAATAACACTAGTTAAATAATTGAGGTGGAAATATGAAATATGAATGAATAAATCAATGAATGAATAAATAAATAAGTAAGCACACAATTTTCCATGTTAAAGGTGCATCTCCACCAGTCTCTCTCATCATCAATCCCAGCAGAACTCAACACTTTACTAATGACTCTCTCTCACTGAGCTGTGAGGACCAGAGAAACTCGACTGGATGGACAGTGAGACGATACGTACATAATCGGAGAGTTTTGAATTGCTCACAGGAATCACTCATAGGATCTACATGCAAAATATATTCCATCAGTACAGTTCATAATGGACAATACTGGTGTCACTCTGAAATCGGAGGTGCTAGCAATCCTGTCAACATATCAGTACATGGTGAGTCTCACTCTCTATTTATATAGCACAAAACCTGGTTATCTTAAAGTATTTGTAATTCCTTCAATTCTATAACTCACTGTGCTGGGGTGTTGTAGCATTTATAGGAGTGAATGGAAATTAATTAAGTACTGGTACCATAATGGAATTAATTAAGTGGTGCCTATCAAACATCACATACCATATCTGTATCGATGCATCTCAAATTCTAAGGTAGCAGCACCAATAGTTTATTGTTTTCTCAGTGGTTACTCCAACATTTCTGGTTCTGCAGATTTCACAGCTATATAATTTACACACAAATAAATATGAGATATTCTATTCATATTATCTAAACTTCTCATTTATAGAATTCCTTATTGGAATCATTAAAAATTCTTAACTTGATTTCCTGTGTTCTAGTTGGTGATGTGATCCTGGAGAGTCCTGTCTATCCTGTGACTGAGGGACATCCTCTGACTCTACGCTGTTTATATCGCTGCACAAATTCCTCAAACCTCCGAGCTGATTTCTATAAAGATGGATCAGTTCTCCAGACACAGACTACAGGAGAGATGATCATCTATAATGTCTCAAAGTCAGATGAAGGTTTCTACCACTGTATATACCCAGAGAGAGGAGAGTCACCCAAAAGCTGGGTCTCCGTCAGAGGTTAGAAGTAATTAATTTTAATTTCATTTTATTTTTTTAAAAAAAAAATTCAGTTTTTAAATGCAAATTATGTCCCAGCTCTGCCAAGTTGCTGCTGTCATGTTTACCTACATTACAGAAACCACGTAAAGGCTAGTTGTGATCTTATTTTGGTATTGTTTGTAAAAGTACATGCTCTTCTCAACAGCCTAGACACATTGGTAAGGAAATTTTGTACCAATATGGCTCATTAGGTCATCAATAAATAAATCAATTTATTAATTAATAAATTGCAATACAAAGAAATTTAATTAATAGATGTTTTGAGCAGTAAACAAATCATATATTAATATATTCTGAACATTTGTTTAAAAAAAAAAAAAAAAACCTGCATTCTCTTACAATTAAAACAAAAGACATTTTTAGTTTTACTTTTCACTGGCTGTCACAGTAACTTCTCTCTTCCTCTCCGACCATCACCATGTGTGGAAAATGAGCAAAGCTGCTTACTCTCCCCATTGTGACCAGCTAAAATTACTTTCGTAATTTTCACGTTAAAAACTTCAAAACTTATATATATATAAAGGAAGTAAGAACTGATTCCGTGCCTGTCTGTACTAAAAGAGAAGTTAAAGAACCTACACACACTCATATCTGTGTCTTTGTTTTGCTTGTTTAATTTGAAAATAAGGTGTAAAACCTTTAACACACCTTAACTCTGTCTGTCAGTCAGTCATTATAGAGACAGGATGGAGCTCAGTCCTCTTGCTGTGATGTTCTGAGTGATGAACAATTGTGTGATTAGGCCATGTACTAAGTGTTAAGTGTTGCTTGAGTGCTAAGATCATCAGACTCCATTACTAGTATTAGTATTGCACATTTGGTTAATTGAAATAAAGAGAAATTAAATTTCATTGTGTCATGTTCCAAACGCGTCAAAAATTTTGTAATTAAACTTATATTCTATGATACAAATTAAACTCATTTATTTGAAAAAAAAGGAAGATTTGCATTGATGGACAGAAACCTTTCATTTTCAAATGGATTCATGTTTTTGAGATATATTTATCTCTACTCATTTTGAGACATTTTAAAGAACCCATTAGGCTTTTCTCCTGAATCTCCATTTACGTGATTTCACCCACCACTGCCACCAACCCCAATCTTGGCAAGCTCCTTAGTCCCTATAGATAAGGAATCTTCTCACCACATTACATGATTCAGTGTCAGCATAGTGTTTCTGTGTTAACATTTATGCCATGACATTGTCATTTGACAAGAAAAACTTTGGTTGCAAGATATTTTGCTCACTTCATATGCCGGACCAACCAACACCAGGAGCAGCTCCTCAGCACCAATGCCAGAAATTTGCTGTGTAGTGACCCCTGTGCCGCATACTGCAGTTACTTTATCGTATTACTGATTATCTCCAAAAATGTTTCTTATAGATATTGTAGATAGACATGTTGGTTAAGATGCAATATAATAAGTTTAGTGTTTCTTTTAGACTTTTGACAGACTGAATGAGAGCCATGTTTTGTCAAGTTCTCTGATATTGTACCCTTTTTAGTGCTGATTTCACTTACACCAGTAGCACATACCCAAGGTGATTTACATATATGTGTATTCTTTATATTGTGTACTTGGTTGAATGAGAATGTCAAGCAGAATTTATAATTTTTTTTAATGCATTAAACATTAGAGTTTTGCAGCTCTAAATCAAGGAAAGTATTTTAACTCAATTGCTCATTATTCTTTGTTGTCATATGCATTTATTAAAAATATATATTTATCCCCATGAGCTACATGTGAAATGTAACAAGTCCTTAAAATCACATCAAGATCACCTGTCAAAACTTACTTTTTTTTAATTTACTTTTGTTAAGTAAAAACAAAAAATATAATATAATTAACCAGTGTTGAACTACAATGCAAGTTATTTAATTATTCATGTTAAACTACTTTTTCTCTAAAGCATACATTCCTGTTTCTGATTTTATTTATAATATTCTATTTCCTGTGTAACAGAGACACCAGGTGCAGTACTGAGTGTATCTCCACAGAGCTGGCTGACTGAAGGAGACTCAGTAACTCTAAGCTGTGAGGTTACAGACTCCTCTACAGGCTGGACATTCAACTGGTACAGAGAGGTTACGTACAGAGTTGGTTTGTCTCATATTAATCATGGCTCTATCATGTATGTGGAGCTCCTCTCAGACAGCAACAGAGGATCTGGAGGCTCCTACACTCTCAGTCGTGTTGGTTTCAATCACAGAGGAGTTTACTTATGCAGAGGAGTGAGAGAAGAACCACCATTTCACACAAATTACAGCAATCCAGAGGAGCTAAGGATCACTGGTGAGAAAAAATATCAACATTTCTGGGTTGGGTTTAGGATGTGGATGTGCAAGTGGAAGACAAGATAAATATATTCAATTTCAATTCAATTTTATTTCTATAGCACTTTTAGCAATGGTCATTGTCTCAAAGCAATTTCACAAAAATAAAAAGAAAATTTTTAAAAGTGTGTATGTGAAATAAAAATGTGTCTAGATAATAATGAGATATATATGAGATAGATAGAGAGATAGAGAGATATATGAGACATATTAATAATAAACAGAATTTATATGACATGTGTTATGCAGCTGAAAGTTTGACATAGCAGAAGTTATTTAAATTAACATGAAGTCCAGTTAATCACAGGGATGAGTCAGCAGGTGCAGAGGGCAGATGTTTTTTATCTCAGGAGCAGCATGTGTAGCTCCAGCCATCATGAAGCAGAATCCAGGTGGAACTGGTCCTTCTCTGGATGCCCCGGGGGCCTCGCAGGGTTGGCCTCTTTCTATTAAAGCTGGCAAATCTCCAGCTGCCTTGGGATGGGTAGAAAAACTAGAGTGGGTGGAAAAAATTAGTTTTCTATTCAGGATAGATGTACTGTAGTATGAGGTAATGGGATGAATTACATGTATGCCAGATTAAAGAGATGTGTCTTGAGTCTTCTTTTAAACTGGAAAACTGTGTCTGTGTCCCAAACACTGTCAGGAAGGCTATTCCAAAGTTTGAGCTAAATATGAAAATGCAGAAGTCTGGAGTTCTGCAATTTTAAGGAATCTGGTGTCAGGGTAAAAGAACGGACACAAGTGCAGGTCTCCTTCAGGGTATTATTTATTTTAATAGTCTCTCCAAGCGATGCCTTGACTCGGGCAAAAAGACAAAAACAAAAAACAAAAACAGAAAAACTGAGCTACTCTCTTGAGGTAAAAACACAGGAGTGCCAATGTCCCAAGAAACAAAAACCACTCCGAAGAGGGAAAAGAGTCTTGACTGGGAGATGTGGCTGTAGTTCCTAGGGCCGAAGTCTGCTGAACTGCACGGCCGCGAAGAAGAGAGCAAGGTGGCCTCGGGACGGGAAACTGCAAAGCGGCACAAACTAAGGAGAACAGGACCCAGCCTGGATGAAAGAAGGGGCAAAACACAGAGAGAGGGGGAGAGGTTGAAAAAACAAACAAACCGACGGAGAATGACTTGGAGCCAAAAAATAAGACACAGCATATACTAGACTAGACAAGACACGAGACAGGCAAGCAGTGGGTGACATGGAACAACGATCTGACACAGGACAACAGACACGAGGGAATAAATAGGGTGAATGATTACAACAAAACGAGGGGAACAGGTGAGTGAAATCATCTTGATAGGATAATAATGAGGAAGTGGGAGGGGTGGTGGTGATGTCACAGGGACACGGGCAAATGGCAGAGGACCAAAACAAAAGCCATGTGCTTGAACAGCCATGTAAACACAGGATACAAGGGGGGAAAACTTAAAACATAGAGATCAGACCAGGAGTTTGACAGTACCCCCCCCCCATGGGCGCCCCCAGGGAGGGGCTCACCTCGTCGTCGACGGAGGTCCTCGACCAGCGTCTGATCCAGAACATCCCGGGCCGGAATCCAACTCCTCTCCTCCGGACCATAGCCCTCCCAGTCCACYAAGTACTGAAAACCCCGACCTCTGCGACGGACGTCCAGCAACCTCCTGACAGTGTATACTGGGGAGCCATCCACTAGACGGGGGGGAGGGGGTGTCGGGGCAGAAGGAACAAGAGGGGAGGAATACACAGGTTTAACCTTAGAAACATGAAAAACTGGGTGTACCCGACCAAGCGTGGAAGGGAGCTTGAGCCGAATCGCCACTGGTTCAAGTGTTCAAGTGCCCAAATTACTGCAAGGCACTCTTTTTCAGGAGTGGAATAGAGTTTTTCAGATTTATGAAGGGCTCCATTTGCAAATGCCACCGCCACTTCCCTACCTTGCACATCTTTTTGCATCAATGCAGCCCCTAGACCAACATCACATGCATCGGCATGAAGAAAGAAAGGTAAGGTGAAGTCGCGAAAACTCAATACAGGTGCCATTGCCAATTTTTGATTCAGATGCTCAAATGACTCTTGACATGCAGTGTCCCAGATGAAAGGGTTGTCTTTTTTTGTGAGTGTGAACAAAGGCTCAGCAAGACGTGTATAATCCTGTATGAATCTTCTGTAATATCCGAAAGGCCTAAAAATTGTCTCACTTGTCCCGCATTCACAGGGGCTTCAGAACAGCATTTACTTTTTCTTGATCAGGAAGAAAACCATCTGAACAAAGTCTGCATCTAAAAAAAATTTTATTCTTTGAACTGGCACTTGGCTAGCTTAATAGTCAAGCCTGCAGATCTTAACCGGAGAAAAACATCTTTCAGCTCCACAAGGTGCTGTTCGAAGGTGGGTGATGCCACGATGATATCATCCAAATAAATAGCACAGGATTTGTAGCCATAACACTGTTCATTAGTCTTTGGATCGCTGCGGGGGCGTTCCACAAACCGAAAGGAAGGACCCGTAATTGGAAAAGACTGCAATGTGACAAAAGCAGTTTTAGGTCTAGAGCTGTCAGCCGTAGAAACTTGCCAATACCCCCGTGAGAGATCAATCAGTGAACTGGTTTCTCATTGCCAGTATCAATGTGATGTTCAGCTAATGACGTACGTCCCAAGCGTCTGTCAAAAAGATCAGAAAAGTTTTCAAGCACTTCTGTCATTTGTTCTCTTTCTGTAAAACTTAAGCTTCATCCATTTTTTGAGAAAGTACAGAAGATGAGACATCCATGAGGAACAGACTACTACTTGAATCATTTATGTCACTGCCCTCCATTTCATCAGCAATCAAGGGATTGTTCCCAACAACAACTGTTCTTGAAGGAATGTGAATAGTGACAGAAGCACACTGCATGAAATCCATACCAAGGACCAAAATAGATGGCAGATGTGTAACAGCAAAACGCTGATAGAAGCGCTCTCTCATGAATCCAAAATTCAACCAGGTAATGCCATCAGGATCGCAAGTACAAGTACTGCCATCGGCCAGTGAAATTGGTGAAGTAGTCCATGGTTTAAAGTTAGCCTCCAATTTAGGGTGAGTTGAACAATATCAGCTCAAACAGCCGAAAGAGATGAGATGCCCCTAACACTTGACCATTAAGATTAATTTTCATTCTGAATGGAGTGTTCCAAAAAGAAGGGGATGCAGTATCATCAACATGGCTCAGAACATGTAAGCAGTATTCATCCTCGTCAGAAAAAAAGAGACAGAGTCATTTCTTGGAGAGGGGATTGCCTCTGCGAATCATCCTCCCTCCTCTGAAGGTTCCAGCGTATCTGCCAGAGGAAATGTCCATCATGTGTGGCACTATGTTCCGGTAAGTTTAAAATTCCAGAAAAAGAGTAGGTGTCATCTGAGCATCTATAGGTTCAAGGTGACCCGAATCTGTCTCAGAATCTGAATTACATTTCGGACAAGTGCGTGAAGTGAAGCCAGGAAGTTGTCACGAATTGTGGTGCGAGGGATAAACGCAGTGAATCCAGGTGTTTGAAGGAAACGATGTATTTTTATTATAAACAAAAACAGGGAACTTAAATATACTTTAATTGAAACTGAAACACATACTGAAAGACACGAACTAAATGCACAGACATGAACAAGATGAAAATCAACAGATGCAAGACCCTAAACTGAACTAAAACAAACCATTTATAATAAAACTAATGAGCAACTCTGTTCAGGTGAGCGCCCCACATCACCTGACCGAGGTGCTTAATGGGAAATGAAGTGAAAACAAAAAGGAACTACACACAAAATCACAGGCGCTTTGGTGCCCTCTAGGGGTTATCCCTGACATAACCCCACCCCCTCAAAGAGCGCAGCTCCGGGGCACCACAGGAGGTCCAGGGCATCCCCCTCAGGGTCCAATGTCCACCCCTCTCACCCAGAGGCTGGCACCTATGTCCTGTGGGCCAGGTGGCTTGATGTCCCCGTTGAAGCAGGGCAGCGGAGACGGAGGAAGCTCGCCGTCCTCGGTGACGCAGGGCGGCGGAGGCAGAAGAAGCTCGCCGTCCTCGGTGACGCAGGGCGGCGGAGGCAGAAGAGGCTCGACATCCTCGGCGGCGCACTGTGTGGAGGAAGAGGATGAAGCCCGCCGTCCGCGAAGGCGCCGTGCAGCGGCGGCAGCCCGCCGTCCGCGAAGGCGCCGTGCAGCTGTGCTAGCAGCTCTTGGAGTGTGGCCACCTGCTCTCGCAGGTCACGAATGCGCTCTTCGTTTCTCAGAGCGCACCGCCGAAAGCTGCTCCAATCATGCTGGGAGGGTGCTCCCTGCTGCATGTCCCCCTCACACTCCGTTTTTTTGCCGCTACGCCGCTTGGTTCTCCGGCTACCTTCCGCACCGGCTCCCCACAACGCATACATCGTTGCCCCCCCCCCCCAAAGAATCTCCCGGGGGAAGGGCTCCTCTGCTATGCCTCTTATACGGTCTTGCATTCTGTCATGTATCTTGGTGCGAGGCATAAACGCAGAGAATCCAGGTGTTTGTAGGAAATGATGTATTTTTATTATAAACACAAAAACAAGGAAATTAATGAAACAAATACTTTATATGAAAAACGAAACTAAAACACGAATAAAGACACGGGAATCACGAACTAAATGCACCGACATGAACGAGGTGAAAATCAACAGATGGAAGACCCTAAACTGAACTAAAACAAACCATTTATAATAAAACTAATGAGCAACTCGGTTCAGGTGAGAGCCCCACGTCACCTGACCAAGGTGCTTAATGGGAAATGAATTGAAAACAAAAGGAACTACACACAAATCACAGGGTGCTTTGGCGCCCTCTAGGGGGTTATCCCTGACAGAAGTAAGCATTTGAAGCATTGAATTTCCTTGTTCATCTTTGTTTTGTCTCTCACTGTGGAAGGAAGACATGCACTTGAGCCCAAAACAACATGAAGCTCATGTGCTCTAAGAAGGAGATCTATTCCGGAGGAAAAATATGTACCATAGAGCGAAATTTTATGGTACTTTGAGTGAATGCTTACAGATTAAATCTACTTGGTCACATTCAGGTGGCGGAGTTTTCAAATTTTTTTTAACTCACTTAACATGTGAGCCACAAAAGTAGGGAAAGGCTCCTCAGGAGTTTGAAAATGGTCCAAGATACCCCTCATGATTTGTTCTTGGTTATCAGATGGAAGAAATACCATTTTGAACTCACAAAATTGTGTTCATGAAGTGATGTGCAAACTAAGAATGGAAAACGACTTCTTTGGTTCCTTCCACAAAAATCGAGGTAGGTTATAGAGAATATGTGTGTCATTTAAGTCAAGTGAAGTTCTGTACCCATTGACAGACTGTAACCAATCTTCAGGATGCACACGTCCATCACCTGTAAACACAGGTGGCTCCAGTCTTGACTGATAGAGCACAGATGCCAGAATTCTACTGTTATTGGTCACATCAGATGAATTCAAATGTGGAGAGAAAGTTACATTTGTTGCGCAAGCATCAACAGTATTCATACCTTGATATGGCGCACGGTCCAAAGGAATGTGCGGAATGGAGCTGGCCATTGGAGGTAACTGTGTTCTTTGTCCCACTTTTGCATCAACACCACAAGGTTCAAGACGTCTCAATACTTTCTGCTGCAACTCAAGAGAATCACATTTTTGCAAAACTGACACTTCAGCTGTTAGAGCTTCAACTTGAGATTCTAAGCTTTATTTTTTGTTTGTGCGACCTCTGCTTCTGTCTACAGGTAAGTTCAGATAAAGGGTAAATCAAATCAGACTCAAAGTCAGGGTAAGTAGCCATTGCTGTATGTATACAGTTAATTAAATGACAATGTATATGTGAAACAATAGAAAATGTTGAATATATAACAGAAGAAATAAATTTCAGGCGAATACACAATGAACACAATGTTCACTTCACTATGGACAATTTAGAATTAAACAGGTCAAAATGTCACAGTTCAACAAATAAAAATCATGTATAGAAAATGCACTATAAATGTAATTAGAAACTGTAAATAGTTTAATTTAGGGCAGTTCATTTCAAGTTGGAGAAGAGAGAGAGCAAAACGGACCAGACCGGTGGAAGTTTCTCTACACAGCTCTGTTCGAGTAAAGCACCAAAAATAGATCCAAAAATCCTCAAAAGCAACAAATGTTCACTGAAAAAAGGTTCAGCTTTCAGCTTCACAAAAATATCCACGGGCGATATAAAATGAGCCATTGTTAATTTGTGGGTGAAAAATATGAAAATCAAGTAATAAACTCTTCACAAGACATTAAAGTCTACTCCAAAGTGAAATAAAGTTGAATCCTAAATGAAACCCGAAGCACGAAATGGGTAATAATTCCAATTAAGAGAGTCCGACAGAACAACGCACAAAATAGAAATTATAATACTGAGTCCAATACCACAGCGAACACATCCCGACAAGTGGGAGAACACATTAGCAAGCTAGTCTTACTGTCCCACACACCATGCAGCGTCGCATGAAACCTCCAAAACGTCCGGAAAAAAAGTCAGTGAAAAGACAAAAATTGGAGCGTTTCCCCCTAGATAAACTCAAAAATCAGTTGTCGGCTGTCAAAGAGAACACGTTGTCAAAAACCGAGTCCAGAATTAGAAGTTCGGGAGCCATGTGACGCTTTGTGCCAGAAGAAGTGCAAGAGTATAAGACGTTTCAGGAGGAGAGCAGCACACGTGCACCTGAGCCGCGCAAATTCCTTAAGTAAAAATAAAATGTATTATAATTAACCAGTGTTGAACTAAAATGCAATTCATGTTAAAAAATTCTCTAAATTATACATTCCTGTTTTTCATTTTCTTTATAATTTTCTATTTCCTGTGTAACAGAGAGACCACGTGCAGTACTGAGTGTATCTCCACAGAGCTGGCTGACTGAAGGAGACTCAGTGACTCTAAACTGTGAGGTTACAGACTCCTCTACAGGCTGGACATTCAACTGGTACAGGAAGGTTACCTCTATACATGGCATGACTGAAATATATTATAGTAATGGCTCTATCATGTACATGGAGCACCTCTCAGACAGCAGCAGAGGATCTGGAGGCACCTACACGCTCATTCCTGTTGGTTTAAATCACACGGGAGTTTACTTATGCAGAGGAGTGAGAGGAGAATCACCATTTCACACAAATTACAGCAATCCAGAGTCGCTATGCATCACTGGTGAGAAAAAATATTAACATTGCTGAGTTGGGTTTAGGTTGTGGATGTGCAAGTGGAAGAGATGATGAATATATTTAAATTTTATTTCAATAGCACTTTTAACAATGGGCATTGTCTCAAAGCAACTTCACAAAAATGAAATTTTTTGAAAGTGTGTATGTGAAAGAAAAAAAAGTGTCTAGTTGAGATTGTCCCTGATGAGAAAGCCAAGTGTGATGGCAACAGTGGCAAGGAAAAACTCCTTGAGATGGCAATAGGAAGAAATCTTGAGAGGAACCAGACCTATGAGGGAACCCATCCTCATTTGGGTGATAACGGAAAACAGAAATTATATAACGTGTTATGCAGCTCAAAGTTTGATATAACAGAAGTTAATTAATTTAACATGAAGTTCAGTTCAGCACAGGGATGAGTCAGCAGGTGCAGAGGGCAGATGTTTCTTATCTCAGGAGTAGCATGTGTAGCTCCAGCCATCATGAAGCAGAATCCAGGTGGAGCTGGTCCTTCTCTGGATGCCTTGGGGGCCTCTGTCTGGAGTTTTGCGATTTTAAGGAATGTGGTGGATTGTAACGTATCATAAGACTGGCTAGATATGTGGGAGCTAAGCCATTTAGAGCCTTGTACATAAGTAATGCTATTTTGTAATTAATTCTAAACTGAATAGGTAGCCAGTGCAGGGATGATAATATTGGGGTTATATGATCATATTTTCTGGGTCTAGTGAGAACCCTGGAGGCTGCATTTTGGACTAACTGTAGTTTGTTTATTGAGGATGCTGGACACCAACCCAGTAATGCATTACAGTAGTTCAATCATCAATGCATAAACTAGCTTTTTTGCATCGGATACAGATAAATTGTTCCTAAGCTTGCCACTATTTCTAAGGTGGAAAACGGACGTTTATCTGATGTTGAAAATATGATTTTCAAAGGATAAGTTACTGTCAAATGTTACACCCAGGTCTTTCACTGTCGAGCTGGTGGAAACAGTACAGCCTTCTAAACACAAGCTGAATTGTGAGAGCTGCTGTGTACTAGATTTGGGTTTTTAAGTAATATCTCGTCTTATCTGAATATAGTAAAAGAAAACTATCGGTCATCCAATCTTTTATATCTTGGACACTCAGTCTAGACAACTTGGGTATTTCATCTGGCTTAGTTGAGATATGTAATTGGGTATCAGCATAACAATGGAAACTAATTCCATGTCTTCTAATGTTACCTCAGGAAAGCATGTATATTGAGAAAAGCAGAGGTCCTAAAACTGACCCTTGTGGGATGCCATATTTCACTGACATTGACCGTTCTCCATTTAGACCTACAAAATGGTATTGATCAAACAGGTAGGATCTAACCCATTTTAATGTCTGTCCCTAAATACCGATTGTGGCAAGGTGAAGGGACCCGGCTTGAACTCCGCCGACCTGATTTTAACAACTGTAGCCAATTACGCCACCTTGGGAATTGCACCCAAGGAAATGAACAACCCTAGCTATTAAATTAACTAAGGCACCCAGGTTCGTTCACTGAACAGGCAAGAGGCATGGATTTCATACACAAATGTTTATTCTCTCACAGACAATCATACACAATAGCAGTTAAAAATTTATTTATAATAGTAAAATAGTTACATCAAGGAACTACTACACTAAAAATGCACAATTCACTGTGACAATCGGCACAAGCAGGTGACCGTCACGCACACAGGAAAGGGAAACAAAGCTCCAACACGTCACACTGCCACCAAACTTAGCTCACAGCTCTACAAGATTTGGAAGTGTAATTAAAATACATACAGCCAACAAAATAGAAAGAAGAGAGAAATATCTTACAATTTGAAAACAAGTTCTCAGCCAGAAATGCATGCACAGAAGCAATATGGCGAAGCAACCCGCCAACAAAGCAGCAGTCATGCAACATAGCAGTGAGGCATAATGCATATATTTACCCACTAACAATAGAGCAAAAACAAACCAATAAAACAAAAGTAGCAGTACTCATGCAAAGCAATATTMATGCGAAGCAGAGTTAATACAAAGCAAAGGCAACCAAAGCTAATGCAAAGCAAAGTTAATATAGCCAAGCAAATGAAGCAAAACAAGGCCAAAAAGCAAAACAAAATGAGACAAAGCAGTAAGGCGAAGCAAAACAAGGCAACATTCAGGCAAAGTGAAACAAAACAGCAGCATTCATGCACACATCTGCAGCACCCACACTTTCTATAATCAGAATGGAACAATCAAAAAGGTACATACCACAAATAATTCTGAAGGTACTGAATAAAAAGTACATACCTGTCCCAAAAAGTTAGATGAACAACCATTAGCAATCCCGGTTACCACCAGGAAGTACAGGAAACGAGCCACTTACCRACACCAGTAGGGCAATGTTGTTCAAACGGGAACCCAAAACTCCGAGTGAAAACTATAACAGGCAACAATAAGTACCCGAAGCAAAGATCACAGAATAATTAGTGTATAACGTTCATACCTGAAACGAAACCGGAAGTTCGGCGTGCAGCAAAAAGGCATGCACTCTGTGATGGAAGCGGAAGTCAGACGTGCAACTAAGCAATGTGCACTCCACTCGAAGGAGAGTCAGCAGTAAGGCAAAATCACTGTTGAGGAATCCAAAATGACTCTTCAAATCAATTTAAACGATTGCCTCTGTCCATTAGCATAAACAAGATATAGCAACAAGCATCCATACCTGATATGAAAGTAAAGTCAGGCACACTAAACAGCGCGCGTGCACTCTACAAAGGAGGATTAGTAGGAAAGGACCTCACCATTTATGAGTCCAGAGGAAACCTAAAAACCATTTGAATGAGTACCACAGTCCACAAGCATAGCTAAGCAACTGCGAGGAGCATTCTTACCTGTGGCAACCCGGAAGTCAGGTACATAACACAAAGGAGCGGGCGCTCTACGTAAGAGAAAGCACTCTTCCACCACCTTTATAACAACCCACAGGCGATCTGATTGGCTAATGCTGAAATGATGTGAGACACTAACCAGGTGACCCGGAAGTCCTTCAACCGAGGTTATGGCAGTACATATAAAACAGTGCAACCTGTTGTGAATTTGGCATCCCTCTAACTAAGATAATCCACATGATGAAACCACAGCTCGTCCTGCTACACTATGTAATTTTGTAAGCAATCTTTGAGAATATTATGATTGATAGTGTCGAATGCAGCACTAAGATCAAGTAAGACAAGTAATGTGATGCAGCCTTGGTCCAAAGCTAAAAACAAGTGATTTGCAATTTTAACTAGTGCAGTTTCTGTACTATGATGGAGCCTGAAACCTGATATTGTTTTCTGTCAGAATGTGCACACTTGGGCTGATACTACCTTTTCTAGTATTTTTTTTATATAAACAGAAGGTTTGAAATCAGTCTGTAATTCGTTATTTTATTCAGGTCTAAATTAGTTTTTTTTTTTTGTAAGAGGCTTAATAACTGCCAACTTAAAAGATTTAGGTACGTGACCTAGATATAATGAAGAGCTAATAATGTTTAGAAACGGCTGTCCAGCCATACGTATAACTTCTTTTAGAAATCTGGTTGGGACTGGAGCTAACAAGGACGTTGATGATTTAGCCGAGGTGATGAGTTTATACAGCTCTTCCTGTCCTATATCTGTAAAGCACTGAAAACCTACATTTAAAGCTTTAGACTGGACTGGATCATGAAATGCTATTAGAGGTTGAACTTCCATTATTTTCTTTGTGATACTATCGATTTTTTTTATTGAAGAAATATAGCATATTAAAAATGTTCTCAACTGCCTTGTCACATTGTTAAAGAGATTCTGGCTCATTAGATTATCAATTAATAAATAAATGTGAACGGTGCAACATTCTGAACATTTGCTATTGCCGAAAACAAAAAAAAGTTGAAAAACATTGATTCACTTACAATTAAAAATATTTCAAATGGCATTTAAGACATTTTTAGTTTTACTTTTCACTGACTGGCTGCCACAGTAACCTCTCTCTTCCTCCCCTAACATCACCATGTGTGGAAAATGAGCAAAACTGCTTACTCTCCCCATTGTGACCAGCTAAAAAAATACTTTCGTACTGTAATCTTCAAGTTAAAAACTTCACTTTGTAGGTGGTTTTTTTGTTTGTTTGTTTTTTTGCCAAAAAAAAAGGAAGTAAGAACTGATTCCGTGTCTTTCTGTACTAAAATAGACGTTAAAGAACCTACACACACTCATCTCTGTCTTCTTGTTTTATGTGTGTGATTTGAGAATAAGGTATAAAACCTTTAACACACCTTAACTCCGTCTGTCAGTCAGTCATTATAGAGATGGAGTTCAGTCGTCTCCCATTGATGGTCTGTGAGCAAATGTTCTCTTTGTGTCTTCATTAGAGTCAGTGGTGGGTATGAAGTCATTTATTTGCAGTCTAAATGTTTTGAATGATGAACGTACTGTATTGTGTGATTAGGACATGTACTAAGTGTTACAGAGGTTGGTTGAGTGCTAAGATCATCACACTACATTATTAGTATTTGTTGCATATTTGGTTTATTGAAATGAAGAGAAATAAAATTTCACAGCGTCATGTTCCAAACACTTTAATGATTTTGTAATTAAACTTGTATACTATGATACAAAGTAAACTCATTTATTAAAAAAAAAAGAAAGAAAGAAAGAAAATATTAATTGGATTCAATTGGATTCCTGTCTATGGGCTCATTTACTTGTTGAAATAGTTTTATCTCTACTCATTTTGAGACATTTTAAACATTTCATTAGGGTTTTTCTCCAGAATCTCTATGTACTTGATTTCACCCACAACCCCAATCTTGGCAAGCTCCTCAGTCCCATACATGAGGAATCTCCTCAACACATTACACTTCCACCATCATGATTCAATGTCAGCATAGTGTTTCTGTGTTAACATTTATGCCATGACATTGTCATTTGACAAGAAAAACTTGTTTTGCTAACTTCATATGCCAGACCAACCAACACCAGGAGTAGCTCCTCAGCACCCAGTAAATTAACACTAAACTCTGGACACAGCTAAACAAAGGTTTTCATCTTTCAAAAATAATTGGTTAAAAATAAACTCCAAAAATCTAACTGTTTCACATTTTACGTCTAACTCCAGAACATTCAATGCCAGAAATGTGCTGTCTAGTGACCCCTATGCCGCATACGGCAATTACTTTATTTTATTACTGAGCCATCTCAAAAGATGTTTTTTATAGATATTGTAGATAGACATGTTGGTTAACATGCAATAAGATACGTTTGGTGTTTCTTTTAGACTTTTGACAGACTGAAACCAACAGGACTGAGTTTCATGTTTTGTCATGTTCTCTGATTCTGTTTCCTTTTAATGATTTCACTTACACCAGCAGGTGATTTACGTATATATTTTTTCTTTATATTGTGTACACTCTAAAAACTGCTGGGTTAAAAAACAACCCAACCCTAAACCAGCTGCTGGGTCACTATTGGACAGAACGCGCDCYGGGTTGTTTTRACCCAAGTGYTGGGTTGTACCATTTAACCCAGATTTCTGGGTTGTTCATCTGACCCAACCAGTGGGTTAAATTGACACTCTTACTGGGTTAAATGTTAAAGTGTTGGGTTATTTTATTTCACCCCACCAGTGGGTAAAATTATCACACTTGCTGGGTTGACACATTCCATTTGATTTTTTTATTTTCAAAAAAGACAAAAAATGTACACAGCTTTACATAATGTAAATAGATTGTCACAGAAAAAGAAAATGTGAATAAAAACATAATTTTTTTANTTTTACCAAAATATCAGACAAAACCATATAATCTTAAGCTGACCATTTGTTAAATATAAAATAAATGTACTGTAACATAAACACTCTGTAAAACAAAAACAAGAGACCCCTGTAAGTCTGATTTGAATTGCATTTTTTGCATTTAATACAATGTTTAAAAAAGTTTTTATATAGAAGTTTTCAATACAAATCTTATAATGCCCACATGACAAATATTTCCCATCTTAATATTTTAAATATCTGTTATTTAACTATTATTATTTAATTTCCTTCAAAAATGACATAAAAAACAAAAATGATAAAACGTTTTTAAATATTATTGATTAAATGTTGGCTGAAAAAACTGTTGTCTTCAAAAATTTAATGACACGAGATGAGTACTCGTGTACATCAATCTGATCTACAGTATGCTGGAGAAACTCCCAAGTGAGAAGATACTTCTTAACATCAATGACAAAAAAAACAGCCTTCATCAAAGAGTCTGTATCATAGCGTTGCCTCCAACAATGGAAAAGGTCTGTCAGRYYCMTCTWGTCTCATCCCCAAGGAACAAAACATGGAACAATGCTCCAGTCATCTCCATATTTTGCAGATATCATCCTCATCATGTTGGTCCACCTGTGGATTATACAGCATCAYTTMGTRTTSCARTWTAACTAACATTTACGTTCAGCATTTTTGTTAAGGATGTACAGCTACATATGTATTTAATGTAAAACATATTTTCTCTTTTTAATACACAAAAATACAKAACGTGAACATGAATTTAGTGTATATTTCTGACACTAATTTACCTCACTATATAACATGTGAGGGATAACAGAATACGGCGCTCCAACTTTTCAAATTCTCAACAAACACTAGATGAATATGATATTTAACAGACAGAAACAGAAGACATATTAAGACTGTCGTTAAATATATCCCAATAGCTTCTTCTGACACCTATTAAATATTATAAAATATGCCGAGTGTGTGGAGACTTTCCACACACACAGCTTTAGCGAAGATTACTAGTAATTTACCTAAAATTACATTTAGTATTTTTTTATTTGTGTGTGCTACAAACGCACTTTTATCATAAAATACACTATAGCCGA
>QMIH01002347.1:41461-73390 GCA_003987875.1 Clarias batrachus | reverse complement strand
TGGGTTTCATTAAGTGTCCCAGTTCTAGGTGCCTCAACGTATAGATCGGATTTCTTACACAGGCACATTCCAAGAGGCCTATATGCTCGGCTTCTCATGCAAGTCTCCCATTATTTCAAGCTGAGGTATCTTTTATTTCTTAAAAGTAGGGTATGTCACATAAAATCAGATAAAAAATTCTTCCACACTCAACTATTCCCTTTCCTCGTCAACATATTGGTAAAGGCTTGATGATCAGTGTGCAGCAAGAATTTTCGTCCCCAAAGCCATGTGCACCATTTCTCAGCAGCCCAGACACATGATAGTGCTTCCTTCTCAACAATGGAATATTTCTGTTCAGCATCTGCCAAGGAGCGTGAAGCAAAAGCAATTGTTTTTTCTGTCCCTGTGTCATCCAGCTGAGTCAACACAGCACCAACCCCATAGTCTGAGGAGTCGCAGGAGAGGTAGTGGCGTAATTGGGGTTGAATAGGGCAAGAGCCGGACTGCTCACTATGGCCTGTTTGAAGCAGTCAAAGCTTTCTTGTGCTGCAGTATTCCAGCAGAATTCACAGTCTTTACGAAGTAAGGCTCTCATTGGCTCCACAAGAGTAGCATAAGCAGTCACAAACTTACTGTACCAGCACTCAGACCCAGAAACGACCGTAATGTAGCTGCATCAGTTGGAGGAGGTGCATTTGTAATAGCAGTAGTATGGCCATCGTCTGGATACAGACCATCCGCTGAAAGTTTGTATCCCAGGAAGCTGAGTGTTGTCAGATTTAACATACACTTGTCTGCATTCAGTTTCAGACCGGCGTCCTTGATCATTTGGAACACCGTTTTGAGATTTGCATTGTGGCTGGCTTCAGACAACCAAGTAACACTGAATACCATCCAGGCCCTCCAAGATTTTAGTCATCATTCTCTGAAAAGCAGATGATGCTGAACACAGTCCATAGGGTATTCTGCAGAACTGATATAGACCTTCAAGTGTGATGAAAGCAGTAAGTCCTCTGCTCTCCTCATTAACTCTACTTGGTAGTATGCATCCTTAAGGTCAAGAGAAGAGAACATCATTGATCCATTCAATTCAGACAGTAGCTCCTCTGTCAGGGGTAAAGGATAACAATCTTGTACCACAGCTTTGTTAGGTTCCATCAAGTCCACACACATACGAATGGTGTTGTTCCTTGACCCCAATAGGGGAAACCCACTCAATCTTCTCAATGATACCATTCTTCTCTAGCATCCCAAGAACATCTGACACTGCTGCTCGCACAGATAAAGGTAGATGGCAGAGTTTTTGCTGTACTGGCTTAACACTCGGGCGTATTTTCACTTTATGTATGAAATCTTTTGCACATCCATATCCAGCAAAGGTTGGTATGGAAACAGGGCTGTCTGAGGAAGTGAATGAAATGCTGGATGGCTGAAGCAATGCACACTGAGTAGCAGGTTCAATCAGCCGACCACTCTTAATTTCAATGTCCAGTGCTTTACATAAACCACGTCTAATGAGCGGAGATCCTGATTTGATTATGTTAAACTCCTCAGCTACAGTCTTCCCATTGAAGGTCACGTTCAGTTTCAGGTAACCACTCACCGGTATGTTCTCCCATGAGTAAGTCAGAAGCCGTACAGTACTTTTGGTGGGATTAGGAGACATGAACTGAAATACTCTTTGAATATTTGTTGCGGCAGGAGCGATGCACCAGATCCTGTATCCACCATCATTTTACTAGTGCAGGTCTGTGTAGGAAAAGTGGGCGTAGCAATAGTAAAAGTACCAACTGGAGCCCCGTTATTGGTAAGGCAACCATTTACACAGAGGACATTCATTTCAGATAAGCATACTTCAATAACTAACCTTGATGCCGTCTTGCACACTTTTGAGAAATGCCAACTTTTCTGCATGTTCTACATTTGCAGTCTTTGGCAGGGCAGGATTTATCAATTGCCAGGTGGTTAGCAGAGCCACAGCGATAACGCTGCTGCTGTCCCTTTGCATGTTTATCTTCTTTTGGTTTAATCCTTGTTTTTTTTTTGTGCATTGTTATTTTTGTGCTTTCTTGCCTTTTGAATTGCTGCAACTTGCTTCGATTCCCCTTCAGCAATGACTTTAGCATCAGCTACTGCTGCTTCGATTTTTCTTGCAATAGACAGTGTCTTTTGAAGGGTTAAATAGGGCTCTAATAACAGTCTTTCACAAATTCTACAATCTGGTCGTGGATCATTTCCTGCTCAATATCTCCAAATGCGCATGTTTTAACTAGTTCACGAAGTGCTGCAACGTAATGATCAGTGGACTCGCCCACAGCTTGAACGCGTTGTTTGAAGTGGTATCTCTCTGAAACCACATTCAGCTTAGGAGAGAAGAATTGTTTCAGCACTTGTAAAGATCCGTCGTAAGTATCAGCAGTAAGAGGCAATGTATTGTAGATTTGTTGCCCCTCTGTTCCTAAACAATGTATCAGCAGAGCTCTTTTTCTCTCGACAGAAAAGTCCTCTCCACCAATAGCAAGCAAGTACTTCTTAAACAACTTTTCCCATGCATCAAAGGGAAGTTTCGGTTCACCTGGGCAGTCCAGGAACGCTGCAGGGGGTTGTAGAGAAAGCAGGGCCATCCTAACATCCTCGTCGCCACTTGTTAAGTTCTGTGTTCTTTGGAAGCCAGCACAATAAATCAGACCAACACGGGCTCTTCTTCTCTTTTTTGTTTATCCCCACAGTCCCCCCTAGTGGACAGGAATATGAACAATGAAATGGAAGAGAACACAACAACATGTATACATATACACAAATACATACACACATATATACATATATATAAAACTTACGCATACAAGGGGATGTAGAATGAAGTGGATGAGATAAATAATCAGTGAAGTATGTAAACGTATACATACAGACATACATACATACACACACATACATGCATACACGTCTGCATACAAATGTACATACATACAGTATACAAAATAAAAATAAAAAAAGGTGGGGGGAACTCCTCCCTAACCCCCCTCAAGGTTTTGGGGACAACCAGGTGAGGTTGTAACTTCCAGAAAGGGAACCCATGTCTTATGGAACTTCCATTTAGAGCTCCTGAAAGAGAATCTAAGCTTCTCAAGGTTATAGAGAACCTCCTTGACCAAAAGTTTATGAGATGGAGGATGTGCGAGTTTCCAGCTGAGCAAAATTAATTTTCGGGCAAGAAGGGTTGTAAATGCTAGTGCCTGTTTCGCTACTCTGGGCAAGTCAGTATTGAGGGAGATACCAAATATAGCTGATAATGGGTTAGGGGTAATAGTGTGTCCATAGGCCCTGCTTAGTGTGTCAAAAACATGTGTCCAAAATGACGTTAATTTGGGGCATGACCAAAACATGTGGACGTGGTTGGCTGGAATTAAGCTGCATCTGTTACAAGCCTTGTTGACAGAAGGAAAGATTCTAGCCAATCTCGCATTTGTATAGTGGATCTTATAGAGGACCTTTCACTGGATCAACCTGTGCCGGGCACATATGGAAGATGAGTGGACTAAAGATAGTGCTGTCTCCCACTGGCTATCTTTAATTTTAATGTTGAGACTCTCTTCCCATGTAGCTCTGACTGCAGTAGGGGGTTGTGAGGAGGCTAACCACATAAGCCCATACAAAATAGAGATGGATCTTTTGGTGACTGCCCCCACTGACACCAGACTTTTTGTTAGATTTCCCGGGGGGCGGTTTGGAAAGTGGGGAAACTGCTTCTTAACATAGTCTCTGATCTGGAAGAAACGGAACAGATGATGATTTGGAAGGTTATATGTAGATGAGAGTTGTGCGAAAGATGAGAAAATACCTTCAGTGTACAGGTTACTTATCTTGGAAATACCATGGGCCTGCCAGATCTTGAATGCTAAGTCGGAATTGGAGGGTTCAAAACAGCAGTTGCTATAGATTGGATCTAGAATAGAGAGACCAGAGAGCCCAAAGTTTTTCCTAATCTGATTCCAGATCTTCGGAGATACAGAGACCACAGGGCTGTTACTTAGGCGTGAAACTGGGATTGGCAGCTGTGAACACAGTGCGGAGGAGAGAGAAAATGGGGAAGAGTCTCTTTCCATACATACCCACATAGGCAGAGGATCTTGCTCCTCCATCCACCACAGAAGTTTTTGGGTGTTAGCTGACCAGTAGTAATGTCTAAAGTTAGGAAGGGCAAGGCCTCCACTCTTCTTAGGGGACTGCAAAATTGACCTGCGAATCCTAGCCGGTTTTCCGTCCCACTGGAACTTGGAGATCATTTCATCTAGTCTGTCAAAGAATGATTTGGCTAATAGAATGGGGATATGTTGAAACAGATAATTAAAATGGTGGTTCTCCCAAAGTTCATTTAAGTTTACATGGCCTAGCAATGAAATGAAGCCTTCCAGCGGTCGAAGTCCCTCTCAGTCTTCGAAACTAGTGGCAAAATGTTATCATGAAACAAATCTGACTGGGATGTGGAGACAGAAATGCCATGGTAACTGAAGCCGTCAACTGCCCATTTGAATGGTGCTGCCGAGTGTGGAAGGTCTTTGGCTGATGCATTGATAGGCATAAGCATGCTCTTTTGATAATTGAGTTTATAGCCGGAGGCTGCCCCATATAGGTCCAAGATTTACATTTACATTTAGGCATTTGGCAGACGCTCTTATCCAGAGCGACTTACAAAAAGTGCTTTAAAGTTTACATTACTGGATTACACTGGGTTAACTAGGTCAATAACTAAGTGCGATTAATCCAACACAACTGAGAAGAGGGTTTTTTTTTTTTGGGAGGGGGGTGGTGTTAGTCCTATGAGTACTGGAGAAATAGATAAGTTTTGAGTCGCCGTTTAAAGATAGTCAAAGTCTCTGCTGTATGGACATCTAGAGGAAGTTCGTTCCACCACCTAGGTGCCAGAACAGAAAAGAGTCTGGATGAGGCAGGGCTCCTGCACGCTCCCTCTCAGTTCCTCCCCGCTGTCGATGGCCGGCCTGGCCCCTCCCAGCTCTCTGTGGGCGCGGCCTCAGGCGGGAGTCTCGCTTGGACGTCCTTCGGCTGGGCAACTTTCCCAGCTGGGATCGGCGGCCTTAACGCTGTCCCCCTCGCGGCCTTTTCCTCTTCGAAGGCGGGCTTGACGCGGGAACGGAGGATGAACTTAGGAGCTCTTGCAGCTCTTTCCCGCGCTGTCCTCAGCGCGGAGATCAAAGGGGCGGAAATCCATAGTCTCTGGGGCACGTTCCATTTCCCCACTCCCATGCCACTCTCAAGCTCCACCGCGTTACGCTCTTCTCGGACCCCGGACTACACTCCGCGCCTTGCTTTTATAATGCGGAGCAAGCCCGAGATCCTATTAACGTTAAATCACTGCCAGCCGGCCCGCATAGCACACATGCAGAAGGGGTGCCGCCTACCTAGGGAGCCTACGAAGTGAGCGAGGGGCAATAATAGATTTGGGTGCACAACCCATCACAGACGCACGCCAAAACATTGCTTTTCAACCATGCATCAACAGAATTATTGTTAAAAAATAAACTCATGGAACAGGCCTGGAGAAAAGGAAATAAGCAAAGGGACTATGAAACATGTAATCCCAAGGTGACCATTTGTTAAATATAAAATAAATGTAACATACTCTGTAAAACAATAAAAACAAGAGGCCCCCGTAAATGTATTTTCTGTACATGTTTTCAATACAAATCTTATAATGTGTGTCATCTGTGTGTTTGGTTGTTCTTTGACTCGTCTCCTGTCCAGTGACGGACCAGATCGATCGGGGATCGACGAGGATCCGCCTGCACATTTAGTATTTGAAGCAAGTGCTTGTATTTTCTGATTGTGTTCAAAGCAGCATGGGTAATACTAATTCTTCCTTTCCAAAACCTGATCCCGAGGAACTTCCTCACCATTGGATGAATAGATGTGGTTTGACTTACTTTACAACACCATGGCTGGATAATTTGGCAGGTTGGACTGAGCCACAGCCTCAATTTTTAACATACCCTCGTGGAGGAACATTTAAGTCTGAGTATTTGGTTTCTGCACATTCATAGATTTTTGATGGACTGGGGGATCCAAACTGGGACTATCCCTATATGGGTACATGTTATCAGAAATGGGTTTAGATGAAGAAGTTCTGGGAACTTTAAGGGGATAAAACCCTGTAAAAGGGACCCTAAGGTTCCTAAGGTGACTAGGGAGACTAAAATGAAATCAGTCGTGGCAGGCTCTTTGCCTCCGCCTTACAACCCCAGCTGTTCCGCCATGACCACTTCCTTTAGGCGAAGTGCATTCGTTGAGGCCAGAGAGACGTCTCGGGGTGCCTCACTGGGGTGCCCTCCACAAAAGGACAAGACCCGTTACAGTGAGTCCGGAGGGGCACGGGGCCGAGGAGCAAAGGCGATTGCGAATAATAGTAACACTGATGATCCTAACGATCCTTTTGAGCCCTATGGTCCCCATTATGGTCTCCCTGATCCCCCTCCAAATACATCTAGAGGAATTTCTGAGGCTGGTGCCTTTGGGCTGTGAGTGGTAAGGGTGGTCCAAGGATTGATCCTCCATCTGTGAGTACCTTAAAAGATATTATTAAGATGTTGCCGCCTGTTAGTAACATTTTGCATTTTGTGGACATGCTAATTAAGTCCTCTCGCCATTGTCAGTTAGTTGGGGCGGATTACAAATTCATCTTACAGCATGTGTTAGGCGAAATGTATGATGAGGAAGAGCTTGTTAGAAAGGTCCGCTGTTTACACTCCGATAGCGATCGGCTTACTAAGACTGAAGTTGCAGAAATGGTTGCGGTCAATCAGCCCGTCCCTATGAGGACTCGATCTCAAGTTGTGCAGAAGGGTGATGGCCCCTCGACCTCGGGCGCCACAGAACCCAAGGAAGAAACACAGACTGTGATGCCTGCAACCGTGTGGCGAACAGAACACAATTTTTGGTGGAGAGACAACCCGGAGGCATTAGACATTTTAAAGAAGGATCTGATGGCATACTTACTATCTAAACAGAACTTATCAAAAGTGACTAACTGTAAACAGGAAAAAAATGAGAGTACATCTAAATTCTTAGTGCATTTTAAGGAGACATGGACTCTTTTGGGTAATTTAGATTTAAACATAAAAGAGCCCAATCTAGTTTTTTATCAATAATCTTGTCAATAATAGCAGACCAGATGTGATCAAGGTTTTGAAATTTCAACTTTCTGACAGATAAACTATGACTGTCGAAATGTATAGGGCTGCTTACAGAGCTTAAACCCTGCCATGTTGCTTTGCACTTTTGAGTCACCCCAGGTTAATGAACTGCCTTTTGTTGAGTTGTGTGTGGACGGTCACCCTTTTTCTTTTTTTGTGATTTTCTCTTTTAGAGCAAGGTGTTATCAAACCATGTGTCAGCTCCTGTGCCAAAGAATAACAGCATGTGGAGGTTTACCCAAGATTTACATAAAATCAATGATATCATTGTTCCCGTTGCAGCTGTTGTACCTGATGTGCTTTCTGTTGTTTCCTCCATTCCGTATCACCATTCCCATTTTTCTGTAATTGATCTTTGTTCTGCCTTCTTCAGTGTTCCTGTGGAAGAACAGACACAATCACTGTTCGCTTTCAACCATAGGGGGCGAAGTATACATGGACATGCCTTCCCCAAGGCATGATTGACAGCCCAGCCGTTTTCACGTCGGTAGTAAGAGATGCGCTTGGCGATCTGACTCTCTCCAATGATATACTTGTAACTGCAGCGACACCTGCTGTCTGTGAGGAAGCCACCATCTGCCTCCTCAAACACCTGGCCCAAAAGGGTTTCAAGGTATCAAAGACTATGTTACAGTTTTGCAATGATACTGTTAATCTGGGTTTTGTACTGTCCCAGGGTCAGCGACGCCTCTCTGATGAACGCATCAAGGTGACACCAACAACACCAAGCGTCCCCGGTACAAAACACGCGTTCCTGGCTTTTCTGGGTCTGATCAACTATTGTCGTCAATGGATCCCAGACTGCTCCTTCTTGACAAACGTCTCAGGTCAGCCATCTCTCACACTGATCCTCTACAGCAGCCACTGATCTGGTCAGCAGGCATGATCGAGGCGTACAAAGAACTGAAACGAGCTCTGTGTTCAACTCCGTCACTGGGTCTCCCTGACTACAAAAACCCCTTTCATCTCTATGCATGCGAACACAAGGGCACGGCATCTGCTGTTCTAGCACAGGAACATGGGGAGGGAATGAGACCATGCGCATTTCTCTATAAAACTCTAGACATAGTGGCACAGGGCCTGCATGCCTGTCTTCGGGCCATGGCAGCATGTGCATTGATGGTGCTTAATATTTTAACTCGGTAAACGAGTGAGGTCTTGAAATACAAACAGCATTGTGGGTAATCCTCTCCCATGCTCGGTCTCAGTGTGCATTTGTCACTCATATAGTCGACATCCTTGTACGCATATACTGTTTACTATAACATTGTGACCACGAGTGTAATTTTTTTGTGTGTGTTTGTATATGTGTGTGTGTGTATGTGTGTGCGTGTTTTTGTGTGAGTGAGAGTCTCTGTGAGGGAGAGGGAGAAAGCACATTTGAATCTCTGTTGGTAAACTGGTGTGTGTGTGTGTGTGTGTTCCTGTGAGCACCGCACAGGTGTGTGAAAGTCATCTTACACAGGTGTGTGTAGGTGTGTAATGTGTGTGTCCATGTGTCTGTGTGTGCGTGTGCACTTAGTTGAATGAAAGGCTTTATTGGTAGACTGGTGTGTGTGTGTGTGTGTGTGTGTGTGTGTGTGTGTGTGTGTGTGTATACAAGCGGGTGTGTGTGTCCTACAGCAGCAGTGACTGAGACAGATGATGAAGCCAATGATGAAAACACAGAAATCAATTTGGACCAGACGGAGGGTTCTGAGGAGTGGGTTGATAATTCTATTACTGTTCATTCTG
Organism: Clarias batrachus; assembly: GCA_003987875.1. Classification (NCBI taxonomy): domain Eukaryota; kingdom Metazoa; phylum Chordata; class Actinopteri; order Siluriformes; family Clariidae; genus Clarias; species Clarias batrachus. The sequence continues at coordinate 64,469 of QMIH01002347.1, read as the reverse complement.
TTAAACAAAGATGTGATGTAGGCAATAACTACAGTATTATGATACTGAAATTTACTCAAACTGTGTAGAATAGTTTGGAGAACTAAAATCAATTTCTAGTCCAGATACAATACCATGGTTAAAATAGTTTTCCATTGTCCAGATTTTATCATTATTAATTAAATTGTTGATGATTTAATTAATGTGAACTGCTGAACCACTAGCCTTCACAGTAATAAATAATAATTGTATAAAACTCTAATTTTTTTTCTTTAAAAAATTGTCATTTTTTTTCTTTTTAACTTTATAACTCCATGCTCGATCCTGATTTTTATTTCTTTCCACACTGTAAAACAATACTGAAGGCATCCAAAATACACAATAATCTTCTCTGAACAGTTGATATTGAGATGTGTATCTGCTCCTTCTGCTCTGTAAAGCTTCATAACGGCTCTAATCTGAGGTGCTGGTTGTTAATTGGTGATTTCTGAGGCTGGTGACTCTAAATGAACTTCTCCTCTGCAGCAGAGCTCAGTTTTGGTCTTACTTTCCTGGGAAGCAAAAGAGAGACAGTTTCATCATGGAGCTTGATGGGTTTTTACAAACGCACTTGACACAATACTGTTCTTGCAAGAACTCTTTCAGAAAGGCTGACCTCCGCATCTTAAAATAACTGACTGTTGTTGTTACATGATTACTTTATTCCATATGTGTAATTTTATAGTTTTGAAGTCCCCAGTTTTTCTGGACAGGGTGTCCACAAAGTCTGGGTACATAGGAAATTTCATTATTTTATTTATTTGTTATTTTTCCAATAGGGAGGCAGATGTGGTGGTTTATCAGTGAATAAAATCCTGACTGTTGTTCAGTGATGAAGCTACGTTTTATGTAAATGGTGAAGTCAACAGACAGAATCTTCTGTACTGATCTCAAGGCGATGCAGACCTATTCAATCGGGTTCACCTTAATTTTGCAAGGCGCATCAAATTATTATTGAAAATATTATTTATTAACATTAGAATTAAATAAAATTGTTTTGTTTTAAAACTATGTGTTAATCCCCTATGTACCCAGACTATGAGGACACCCTGTAGAATTTAGAAATTAAATCACTAAACAAAAAAAAAAAAGAAATTTGCAAGTGATCCCAAATATTTGAGCGGTAGTGTACTGTATGTTGCTGTAAGTCTTTTGGCTGCTCCTGTCGAGAGGTCGCCACAACAACATCAATCCGCACAACAACTTGCCACAGGTTTTATGCAGGATGCCCTTCTTGACACAACCCTCCCATTGTATTTATTCTTGGGACTAGTGGCTGGGTAGGATGGGGTGTGGCAAAAAAATATTAAAAGTGTAATTATAGCAATTACAATTATAGTTGTTATGGGTATTTTAAACTTCTTAAAATTTTAAAGTCTTCAGTCATACAGAGTATATAGTATATTTAGGGCAATCTTTTATATAAATTTTATTTAATTTTTTATTCATTGAGCTCTTTTTGCACAGGTTTTTTTTTTTTTTTTTGGTTTGTTTGTTTGATTTAAATGGTTTTGTTTAAAATTTGATGCTGAAACTGAAGTAAATTGAACTAGCTAATTTCATGTACTTTCTTATTTTTCTGCAAAGTGTAACCTTGAGAATACCAGCTTTCTATTGAATGTCAGCACTTTGCATTGTGATTAATCTTTCTTTCAGCTCTCTCTTTACAGTTCTGCCAAAAATTTGTTGCACTCTGTTGTAGTGGTGAACACACTGGAGTGGTTTATTAATGTATTTGTGATACACTCTCGCATAAGCAGAGAGTTTATCACAAGTGGTCGGGTGCACTGTGTGCTGCGTCAGTGATGTGGGTTTTGAGGTGAGTCGTCTTCAGAGGACGTGCACCTGCAGCAGCAAGTTCGCTGAGACGAGCAGGTGGAGCCGCTGGAAGAGTAGGGAGGAGAGGCGGAGGCGACTGCGGCACTGCGGAAAGAAGTCTTCCACAGCGTAGATTTCCTGGGCGCGGATTCCCCAGCACAAATGGAGAAACGGGGCAACACAATGACATCAACTTAATATTCTAGGCCCCAAATAACCAGACAAGAGCTAAACCTTATCAGTGTCCTATACTCGAAACATTCTATTACACACTCCTGCATCAGGTGCGTGTCAATTCCAGGGCAGCACATCAAAGTTGTCCCATGTCAATGGCTGCTCCAAATTTGGCATTGTTATTTTTTCTGAGAATGATTCTGTAGATATAACATTGTATACTTTGCTGCCCAACCTCTCCCAAAATTCTCTGCCAGCTGTCAAAGAGACTAGAAGAGATTATAGCAGGCACAGGTCCTGAGGATACTTAGTAGAGGTATTTTTAGGGGTAGCAGCATAGACCTTCATTATCACTACAGCTTAGACCACTTACTGTAATTACCAGTATGAAAATTCAACTGATATTTCACACCATCATCTGAGCACCATTTTTGGAATGGCAGGGTTTAAGCCTCCAGTGCAGTTCCAGAGAGGCTGTTACAGGGATTAAGGCAAAGGTGGAAGCCTCCAGTTCTGAAAAATTAGTCCAATGCAGAAGTGCCAAAATATGCAGTTGCCATATATCAAGTCCCATGTTAAAATGTCCAACTTTAACAGAAATAATAAAAAAAATATTTTGGTCACCATGGCTAGATTTCCCATTCTTTCCCATTTTTATATAACTAATCAGTTTAAATAATATTAAGCCATAAAATTATGCACAATTAGGGGTGTGGCTAATTTGACTGTCAAGCTACTATCTGTCTCTAAAGTGATTATGAATGACTTTAGCTAACTAGTCAACTGCAATCATTGTAGTTTAACTTACAGTACCACAAGAAATGTAGAAGTTGACACAGGACGACGTGTAGGGTATGGATGATAAGAGTTCAATCAAATGCAAAGTACAATTATATAAATCAATGCAAGCCACCTTAGCATTTTGTCTAAGATAAAGCTAAGCTAGCTAGCTTGTGTTAACTTTGGTAAGTAGTCATAGTCTAACCAACAGCCAGTTTCCATTTATTCAACCCATTTGCCCATTTATGGATAAACAGGATTTAGGTGGCATCAGCTCCTGCCAAGATGGAGAGCTCGGACACTTGAGTTTTAAAATTACTCTTCAGAATATCTATGAGTCATGTCACTTAGGGTTTGTCCAGTTCTTTTTATGCAACTTATACTGTACATCTGCTGTGTTCACTGTAATCTGTTTAAAACCTGTTTAATACAAACAGGTTCACCTGCAGGGTCATGGTTATTACCTAAAGTGATAAATATTATATATCAATTTATTTGACTCTGTAGGGTAAAACGAACTTCTCCTGCTCTTTAGGTTCATGACATATACACACATTTATACAATGGGTTGGATTACCCAGTGTAGCAATCTCATTGCCGTGCATAATGAGCAAGTGAGCATTGAAAAGCAGCAGTAACTTTGCATGCAATGGCTAAAAGAAACGTACTTAAGTACAAGATTATGCCACAGGTGAACAAATGGCAGTTTAGCTTAGTGAGGCAATACAGTCAGAGCAAAAGTCAACAGTCCTCAAAGAACTTATGAAGTCACAAAGTTAACCAATGCACAGAAAAGAGGGAACTGAATGAGGGAAACAAAGACCTGCAAAGAAACCCCCATACTGTATCTGCAATAATACCTAAAGGCTGACAGTCCATAGGGGTATGCTACGGTGGTCACTGTGAGCATTCACTTGAGACCGAAGCTACCCATTTGAAAAAGTTCTATGTGATTTTCTATGGTTGCCAAATAAGTATAAACCAATCAGACAAAGACCATACAGAAATGCAAAAATCTCCACCCTATTACAACTGGTTTGAACCCTCACAGTTGACATGGTTCATGCCTCCAGTCAAAGTCCATAGAAGCTGTTCCAAGCAGCTCAACATTAAATACAACTTTATATTAAGCAAATATGAAGTTACTACAAGGGGAAGTTAAATTTTTGAAAGTTTATGCACTTTATGGGTTCTAACATGATTCTCAAACTATTCTGGTTCCTCAAACTTGAAGAAAATCTTATTTATGTTTTTTATGCTAAAGAGAGATTGTAATTGTTGTTTTGTCCAAAAGTGTTTTTTGCCATTAAACAGGGTGGGAAGATACTTGAGCATCTGCGCCATTCCCCCAGCCCCTTAATGTCAAAAGTGACCTTCTGTCAAAGCCTTTTTCTGAAGGGCCACCCATTAAGAAAATGTATTAAAAATAATTTAGCTGTAAATAAAATGGCTTGGTTACCATCAGTCAGTTTACATAATATTATGGCACATTCCCTGCTGATAGGTGTAGAAATGCTGCAGGCAGATTCTCAGCAGGAAACAAAAATGATCATTAACAGTTCAGGTTGCAGTATACTGTACACAGCTTTACCTTAGTGTATTTTGCTTAATGTGTATCATATTTCATGTGCATCATTTATGTGTTTCATATTTTCCTACAGTTACCATGCAATTAATAAAATTAAGTATGAATAAAGAGGGTTAATAGAGTTTTTTTTTTTTTTAATTAAAGAAAACATGCTGGCAAATGGAAGGAAAGGTAAGAGGTCAGATGTGGTGATGGGTAAAGAAAAACAGAGACATCATTACACATTCAACAGAATATGTGCAGGGAACAGCAAGGCAGGGGACAAAAACAGACTAAGAGAAAGATGTCATAATAAAAAACAAGTGTTCAACTTAACCACAGTGACATCATAGACAGTGTGGGGTTATGGCCAAAAATGCTATTATACAAATTTCTTAAGAGTAACAGTCCAACCCACTATCTTGTCTATTAGTATATATATATAGGGGTATATAAAGTAGAAATTATAATACCGTTACATTTTAACTGGTCACAGAAACAGGAAGTGGACAAAATATTAACTCCACCTCTTCAAATGCATAGAAAAGACCATCAGCTTCACAACCTCATGAGTTTCACAGTGAGAAGACTAGAAGACTCTGTGAGGCAGAACTGGGAACCCTAATAAGAACCAAGTGACACCTCCAGAATCAGGATGCTGAGACTCTCTCTCCATTTATTTTTTGGTAAATTCATCAATTTTATGAAGCTGCGAATAAATATTTTTATATTTATATACGTCTTAGCCTTTGTATGGTGTTATAGTTTAAATATTAAACTCATATAAATTATGTTTAAATAAAATTCTAAATAAAATGTAATACAATTCCATGATCATTCTAGTCCTGAAATAAGGTTGCAATATACACAGCTTTAGTTTAAGTGTATTTTGTTTTATGTGTATCATATTTTATGTATATAATTTATGTGTATCATATTTTCTTATAGTTAATATGAAATTAATGACAGGTACCCTCCAGCACCATGTACCAGCAACCATGTAGTACTTTAGCTCTCAAAATATAGCTAAAGTTTGTTTATATTTTAGGTCATTTAGTTTATTGTTACCAAGATTATCAGAAAAAAATATTAATGGTCTATAATAAAATACTTTTCCTTTATTTTCTCTCCATAGTCAGTGTCCTTAGAGCTTCTCTGCTGGCTGGTAAGCGAACTTCCCATTTAAATAAAATGTATTTAGTGTAAAACACTTCTGCTGATGTAATGGCTTTTTTCCCATCATGATCATGATACACCTTTTAAAATGAATTATAATCTAAAATTAAAATTCTACTTTTAAATGACTTGTCTTATATATTCTGTTAACACCAAAAACCAGAATCTCTGAAAGTAGAAAAAGATTGATTACAGAAACTATTTAACTTTTCAACTATATGCACTAATTATGATCACTATTAAGATTTATTATATCGATTGAAGATTTAAAATGTATAAATAAATWWAAAAATTATAATAAAATACCGCAACCTGCTTATGTAAATGTGCACACTTCTTAATATGTTTTAAATCCCATTAAGCTTGTAGTGCATCACTCTTCTAAATTTCTACAGAAGTAAATACTTGCAAAATGATTGAGATAATAGATTTTGATAACAGGATGTATCACATGACAATCTGAATGTCATTGTTAAGTTGCAACAGAGAGTTTATGACAGTGTGGTAAACTTTAAATTATGCTGAGCATAAAATTGCAAAACATGTACACTTTGCTTCAAAATATCATGACAAATTGCTGAGTCAGTCATTGAATCACAATAAAAAAGAACTACTCAATTACTCAATCTTTTATAATGCATGTCTGACGAGTTTCATTTCTTCTTCTTCTTTTTCTTCTTCTTCTTTTCATTCTCTCTTTGACCTGTTTTGTAATTTGTTTCCTATTTTTCTTTTAACTAAAATGTATTTTTTCATTTATTCCCATGTTTATTTTTCTGCCATGTGATGTTTTTATATTCCCCTTTTTGTTCTCTTTTCTTATATGTTCATGTTTATTTAATGATTTTATTTCTTCTTACTTGATTTTCATTCAATTTCTTTATATTTATACTCTCTATTTATTTTCCCTCTTCCTCTCTCAAAGATTTTTCTTCAAGTTTGAGGAACCAGAATAGTTTCAGAATCATGTTAGAACCCATAAAGTGCATCAACTTTCAAAATTTTAACTTCCCCTTGTTGCTCCTGTTCATATACAGTATATAGTAACTCCATATTCACTTAATATATTATTGTTTGTCTTAGATGGCGCTAGTATACAACACACTGGTGGCAGTCACTCCTGCACTGGGGCATTACCCCAGCTGAAATATTTCTCAACAATCTCCAATTAAATTAAAATATTTTTGTACAGAAATTAGGGCTGGGGAAATCTCTGTGTTAACACTTATAATTAATGTGGATTGTTTAACATGTTATAACATTAACACCATCATTCCAACAATGCAACAATGTATTAGTGGCACACTCTATTCTAATCCCTGTTCAGCATAGCAGTGGCTCTAAAATCTGCACAACCTTTCTGCTTCATGTCTGAAATGTTTATTTCTCTATTTATAGTGTTGTGTAGTGTCACTTATAAATGTATTAAGTAATTTAATATGACTAGATACGTTTTAGTGAAAGTAATATATTACTATTACTTATTACTTTTCTATGAAGGTATTATAGTAMTAGCACTTGTTACTACATTAGCTATTATTTTCCTACCAATTACCTATAACTATTATTATTATTATTACTACACATTTTGCTGTTTGTTTTAGATGGTGTAGATGAGAAGCTCCTCTTTTCTTAAACAACCATGTTAGAAGACATATCCTGTGGTTCTAGCAAAAAACATTGCTGAGTAATTCCTAAAATTGGGAACTGTTTAATGCATTATTAAAACCTTGAAGGATAGTGGTAAACCATCATTTTCAAGGAAAAAATATGGTTAGGAAGAAAATGTAATGATTGTGATTGGTGATAACTCAAATGTTTGATGAAAAAAAAAAACAGTAGTGCATACAGCTATGTTTGATAGTAAAAGTAAGAGCATTTCCAAATGCACAGTTCAGAAAGAACAGAAGACTAAACAGCAGTGGCCTTAAAACTACTTATCAGTGAAACTACCTGGAAAAAGGCAATTTGCTAGGGAGCATAAAGAATTAATTGTGGCGCATTGGAAAAAGGCCATGTGGTCTGATGAGTCCAGATTTACCCTGTTCCAGAGTAATGGGTACATCATGGCAAGAAGACAGGTGGATAAATTGATGCCTAGTGTGCCTAGTATAACCTTGTGTTAGCAGTGTTATGGTCTGGGGTTGCTTCTGTTGGTCAAGTCTAGGTTCAGCAATTTATGTACCCAAGAAATTATGTCAGCTGATGACCTGAATATACTCAATAACCAGGTTTTCCCATCAATTGATTTTATTTTATTTATTTATTTATTTTTATATCTGCTGGCACAGGCATATCCAAAATGGCAATACCAGGATTCATCTCACTCAACTTGTAAAAGAGTGATTCAGGAAGTACAAGGCATTATTTTCCCCACCTGATTGTCCACAGAGTCCAGACATTAACCCCATTGAGAATCTTCTGACTCTTTCGTCATCAATACGTCAATAATTCTTTTGAATTATTGATTGTGTTAATTGATTATTTTGATTGAGTAAAGCTTCTTTGCAACAATGTCAATTGTTAAAAGCAGGATACAAATAAAATTGAATTGAATTGAATACAATATCTTTGAGAGAAAATAATGTGACTCTGAATGGAAATAAATGTTGTGATATTGCATAAGCTTATTAAAATGATGTCATGGCGAATTCTTGCCCTAATGAAAGCAAAATGCAATGAAATATTATAGTTTGGGAGGATTTCTTTTGGCTGGGCAGTGTAAAATCATAACACGCCATGCAGTAGTTGAACTGTATACATTAAAATGCCCATGTAATGAAAATATCAATCTCTGCCTGTGCACAGATAATTAAGGAGTAATCTTAAGGAGCACTGTGCCACAAAATGGGGATATTGTGAAATAGAGTAATAGCCACAAAATAAACCAAGATGCAGTTAGCTTGGGTATTTACTGATGATCTTCATGCAATACGGCTAAGTAGAAGAGCCAACACTCGCCAGTGTCTTGAAAAACATGAATACCAACCACAGGGGAGAGCGCAAAGACTTTGAGGTTATGATTGTATAGGATCAATTTCACAGGGATTTATTTCTAACATGTCAATGTGCAAATAATATCAGTTCAAAAAGAAATTTTATCTATATAAAACAACATATAATAGATTTGATCCATTTAAAGTTAATTCTTGTTACCATATTCAAACTATGGAATGTGCACAACCAGCAACACCCCTCACCCCACCCCTCCCCCCATCCAAATGTGAAGAATGTATTTTTGAAAGTAAACAGACAAAAGAATTTAGGCACATTCTCATCAGTTGTGAGTTCTTTCACACCTGAATTATCCTTGCATCCCTAGGCTTCTTACCTAGACTCAGAAATTCTTACCTTATTTTTGGTCTTGGCCCTTGGACAAGTGAAAAAGAAAAAAAACATGTGAGCAATAAAACTAGTTCAACAGAATGTACAGTAAAGAGAAATATAATTCTGTTGGTGATGCTCTACTGTATGTTTAGTAAGATCGGTCAGCTAGTGACATGAAATAAACTGAGTGAAAAAAAAAAACTGTGAAAGTACCCAGTTAGGCCCAGAGAAATGGCATTGGGCCTTGGACAACTCTGTCAGAGAGCAGTGATTCTGTTAGTGTGTGCAGAAGTGGAAAGTAATGAATTACATTTACTCACATTACTGTAATTGAGTAGGTTTTTTGTGTACGTATACTTTTTAAAGTAGTTTTTTAAATCTGTAATTTTACTTTTACTTAAGTATATTTTGTTGGAAGTATTGTATACTTCCCTACATTTTATACATTATATTCGTTACTGAGTAAATAAAAAAAATAAAAAAATAAAAAAAAAAAAATAATAATTGTCACGGCGTGCGCCTGTGATGGGCGTGCACCCAAATCTAATATCGTGTGAAGAGGCGGGGCCACGGAAGTAGGCATGGCTGATGAGTCGTTAATGATCAAAGATTTAAAACACAGGCGAGTGTAGCTCAGGGTTTGTTGGGCTACTGGACTTCCAAAGTGGAGACTGCGACGCGCATGCTAAAAACGGCATACACAAGGGGCAATGGAACGAGCTCCAGCGACTTCAAAGAGGCGAGTGTAAGGAGCCGTTGATCTCCTCAGCATGGACAGCCGCAAGCTCACTCCCAGAGCTCCCGCAGCTCTTCAACTCTCACATGGAGCTGGATTCTCGTGATCCTGCCACCGAGGAGGAAAAGGTTGCAAGGGGGTACATGTCACGGCCCTTGTTCCCAGCCGGGGCAAGCCGCCCAACCACCGGACGTCACAGACGATTCTCGTCTGAGGCAGCACTCACATAGAGAGCTGGGATGGGCCGGTCCAGCCACCCCCTGAGAGCAGAGCCAGCACGAGCGAACTGTGCAGGGCCCACGCTGCCACTCTGACCGTTGCCACCGTTCACCAGCCTGTGCCCGCATGCCAGCGAGTCACTGCCCACCAGACCTGCACTAGCACATCTTTCCTTCCTTTTTTCCTTTCTTTCTTCATTTAACCCATTCCTTTCCCCATTTCGCCTTGATGAAATTACCCTGTTTCCTGTAAGACTATGCACAAAGGGTCGAGCCCGTTACATAACGCAATGGGAATTGAACAAAATTGCACCCCGGAAACCACTACACTGATTGATTGATGGATGGGGAGAACAAACGCCCTAAACTCACAAGAATGATGGAGACGGACAAAACAGAGGCCAGTAATGCAGAAGCCGATGAAGGTGAAATGCCATCAAATTCTTATGAAGCAAAACTCCTGGCCATAATTAAGTGAATACTTTCATTTCAAGCACAAGAAAGGCAACAGCTTTATTATGCAAAGCTGTTCCTTCAATTACAAACAACTAGTTTATTATTTAACATTTCCACCCCACCCCTGCTGTTAAAAAAGTAACTCAGTAAGTCTTACTCTGAGTAAATTTTTAATGAGCTGTTTTTTACCTTTGCTTGTTTTTTTTTTTTTTTAGATTTTTAGACTGGAAACTTTACTTGTGCTTCAGTAAAATTTCATTGAAGTAACAATATTTTTACTTGAGAACAAAATTTTATTACTCATTCCACCTCAGAGTTTGTGTAAATGTGTGTATGTGTATCTGTGTGTGTGTGTGTGTGTGTGTGTGTGTCGTCCTACATAGTAGCCCCTCCTCCTCTTCCTCCTTCGTCTCTTGTCTTGCAACAGTCACAATTCTTTTCAATGGTAAAGTGCAGGTTAATTTTTCATTTTTACTTTTCATTTTGTAATAATTATTTTTATATAATCATCAGAGTTTTAATTATTTCTTCGGAAATTCGCTTTGATATACGAGTGCTTTGGATTATAAGCACACTTCTGGAATGAATTATGCATGCAATCTAAGGTTTAAATGTATATATGATAATATAATATGTTCTAAATTTTAATCAGTTTATGTGTTGTGAGAATGGATGACCCTGTCCAAAACACCTGAATGTAAGGATGAAAAACTGCCTAAATGAATGTGATGGAAAAATATTTTTTCTTGGGATATGGGAGCCAGGGGCCAATATGGCTTTGTAAGATCCAGTGTCAAATAAATGTGATCTGCAACTAATTTATTCAGCATTTGGCATTGTGTATCTGTCAAGTTTTGACATCAAAGTTCGCTTGCATAAGCAGACTGTCCAGTTTGTCTTTGGTATCACTACTACCAAGCTGCTGTACTTGCTCTGCAACTCCTTGATTTCCCCTGTGTTGAGCATAGCCTAAAGTTCATCCTAAAAATTTTTTTGTTTTTAGGCAAACAGTATGGATGGCTGCATACCACCAAACAAGGAGTCTCAATGCTCTATGAGGTTATTATAACTTGGCAGATGCAGAGAAATATCCAAAAACTGTTTTTTACAAATTGCGAACTTGAGCTCTGTGACAGTAAGAGGTTATTTCCACAAGAGACAAGGATGGGTTGGGCTACATGTTTTGGACTTCCCTCAACAACCATAGCCAGAGACACAGGGACCACCTCCCTCCATAGTTTCAGGAAATAAAGATGGTAAACATGGAGCCTTCTGCTTTTATCTGTTTGCCTTATCTCATAGCCCACCTCCGCAACCGATTATGTGACCTCAAATGGTCCTAGTCATTTTCTGAGCTTTTTGGAATGCCAAATGGGTAATAGTAAGAATTGTTTTTTTCTACTGGTGCAAATTCCCTTAGGTGAGCACCCCATTCAATGGTCAGGATTATTGTTCATTAACATATTGAAATTCACTCTTTTTAGAAGAAGGCCTGACCAGGCCTGTGCCAATTCTTTCAAACGGTCCCTCAATCTGAGTTAGAGGGTGCGATGGCGGGAGTTGGCACGTTCATCTTGGCTGGCAGGTTCACTTGCTGAAACATGGGACAAAATGCACACTACTAATGAGTCTTTCATCAAATGCCCAGCCCATAGAAACAGGATGATATGTTATATGTGTCAGCATTGCATGGGAAGGAGTACACGCCGAAGGAACGTGTGACTAATTAATGTTTGTCGCAAGGGAGCATTGAATTTTCACAATTTTTTCTTGGCAGGCATTTTCTTGGACAGGCAATGTCAAGAACTGCTATGATTTCTCACTTGTTAAGTCACATAGACACCTGTGTTTTGGAGACCAGTGACTACAAAATAAAAAACTAGACATGGACTTCTTTAAGAAAAAGTCACTATATGCAGTGTAGCATCGTGTAGAGCATACATATTACACATAGTGTATTATTTGTCAAGAACTGTCTAAGGACTGTCATAATGTACATACTGTGCCATCTATTACAACGTACAGTACCAACTACACCTCACAATTTGACATGAATTTACTTTCTTTTTTCTATTGTATTTTTATCATCTTAGAAACCATGAATACAATATCAACCATAGGAGAGGGAGCAAAGTCTTTAGGGATTGTCATTGTGTAGGACTAATTTCACAAGGATTTACTTCTGTTAGAAATGTAAATTTGCAAATAATGTGAATAAAATATAACAGCAATGCCATCAAGAAAGAAGAATTAAAAAGAATGTGAAGTATTTGTTCATCAGAAATATGGAGGACTTTCCCAGATTTTTTTCTAGAATGCCTGCTGAATTGATTCGTGATGGTTCTTTGATGTTTAACTCTTTGACATTACATGCTATACATTACTGATGAATTGACTATGCATTAGCTAGGTATTTTTTTTAATGTACTTACAAAGATTTTACCTTTAAACTGTCACAAAGTACCTACAGTACTTCACTTAACAATTTGGTATGAATGGACTTGAAAGATTTGTCAAAAAAAAAAAAAATGCTATGAATTTTCACCTGTTAACAGCAACATAGATACCTGTGACAACAGCGACGAACCTGCCAAACAATTATTTAATAAATGTGACTGTAACAGGACAAAATGAGGGAACGACAATGGACACAAATGACAGTTGTGAGGGAATTTTTTTTTTGTTGTTTATTTTGAGTTTAGTAAAGAACATATATGTGGCGCAGCTGCAAGTGGTATTCTCCATTTTCTCACTTTGATTGCTTAAGTAATGCTCCTCCATCTCATGCAAACAGACATTCAATAATTACACACAATCTCATTAGGTGCATGATCCTTGCATCCTTCACATTCAGGCACCAAACTCCTACCCTCAGTGCGAGGTTGAGGAGCCATCCCTTTTGCATAAACTCCCTCTGTCACAAAAGTGAGTACACCCCTCACATCTCTCATATTTAGTTATATCTTTTCATAGGAGAACACTGCATAAATGACTCTTTGACACAATGAAAAGAAGTCAGTGTAAAGTTTGTATAGCAGTGTAAATTTATTGTCCCCTCAAAAAAACAAAAAATACAGCCAATAATAGCTGAACCCCTGGCAACAAAAGTGAATACACCCCTAAGTGAAAATGTACAAATTGAGAACAATTAGTCATTTTCCTTCCCCTTTGTCATGTGACTCATTAGTGTTACACTGTCTCAGGTGTCACCAGATAGCAAGTGAGTTAAATTTGGTATAAAAACTTTTTCACTCTCTCAACCTGGCCACTGAAAGTTCAACATGGTACCTCATGGCAAACAACGCTCAGAAGACCTGAAAAAATGTATTGTTGCTTTACATAAAGATGGCCGAGTGTATAAGAAGATAGACAACACGCTGCAGCACTGTGGCCAAGACCATCCAGCGCTTTAAGAGGACAGGTTCTTCTCAGAACAGGCCTCGCCATGGTCGGCCAAAGAAGCTGAGTGCACGTTCTCAGCGTCAGATCCAAAGATTGGCTTTGAAAAACAGATGGATGAGTTTTAGCGTCCAGCAATGCTGCAGAGATTGAAGGGATGGGAGGTCAGCCTGTCAGTGCTTAGACCGTACGCCGCACCCTGTATCAAATTGCTCTGCATGACTGTTGTCCTAGAAGGAAGCCTCTTCTAAAGATGATGGACAAGAAAGCTCGCAAACAAAGGACCAGGATTACTGGAACCATGTTCTGTGGTCTGATGAGACCAAGATAAACCTCATTGGTCCAGATGGTGTCAAGCGTGTGTGCCGTCAACCAGGTGAGGAGTACAAAGACAAGTGTATCTTGCCTACCGTCAAACATGGTGGTCGGAGTGTCATGATCTGGGGCTGCATGAGTGCTGCTGGCATTGAGGAGCTACAGTTCATTGAGGGAAACATGAATTCTAACATGTACTGTGACATACTGAAACAGATCATGATCCCCTCCCTCCGGAAACTGGGCCGCAGAGCAGCGTTCCAGCATGATAATGACCCCAAACACACCTCCAAGATGACCATTGGCTTGCTAAAGAGGCTGAGGGTAAAGGTGATGGACTGGCCAAGCATGTCTCCAGACCTAAACCCCATAGAACACCTCCGGGGCATCCTGAAAAGGAAGGTGGGGGAGCACAAGATGTCAAATGTCCACCACCTCTGTCATTTTGTGATGGAGGAGTGGAAGAGGATTCCAGGGGCAACCTGTGAAGCTCTGGTGAACTCCATGGCCAAGAGAATTCAAGCCGTGCTGGAAAATGATGGTGGCCACACAAAAAATTGTATTAGTATTTTTAGTTATTTTGAAGGGACAATAAATTTACACTGCTATACAAACTTTACACTGGCTACTTTTCATTGTGTCAAGGGTCATTTATGCAGTGTTGTCCTATGAAAAGATATAACTAAATATATGTAATATATGCAGATAGGTGAGAGGTGTACTCACTTTTGTGACACGCATATATACACACACACACACACACACACACACACACACACACACACACACACAGAGAGAAAGCAGATTGGGTGTTTTGAAGGTAGATGTCTTACAATTGTCAGGAACTATCTAAGGTCTGACAATGTACCTACCAACTGTTACAAATTACCTTCTTCACCTCATAATTTGCTAAATTTCATTTTTCTTCTGTATTTCTTTCATGTTTCTAATATCACCATACATTTTGCTGTTTGTTTTAGATGACGTCAAAATACGACTTGTTGGTGGCAATCACTCCTGCTCTGGTAGAGTGGAAGTCTATTATAATAACCAGTGGGGAACAGTGTGTGAGGATGACTGGGGCATTTATGATGTACAGGTGGTGTGTAGACAGCTTGGATGTGGTGATGCTGTCAGTTTCCATCGAAGTGCTGTCTTTGGTCAGGGAAGTGGCCCAATATGGTTGGATAATGTTGGATGTTCTGGAAGTGAAAGCACCATCACAGAGTGCCCTCACAGGGGATTTGGAACACACAACTGCTACCATGGTGAAGATGTTGGTGTTACTTGCTCAGGTACAGAAATCTCTTAAATTATCACCTTGTAATAAATGTTTTCATTTTCATATTAAACACATTTATTTTAGTGTACCGTAAACACAATACATAGATATAGCACAATTACTTAGCTTTCTGACCTTTGTGCATGTAGCTTGACTATATAGTGTTTGCTGGATTATTAAAACTATTTGAGCACTTTGTGTGTGTAGACAGAGGAGAACCCAACGACAACCAGGATGCAGATACTTTGCGTGCTGATAATCTTTGTGCAGTAGGGTCAAGCAGAATGGCAGGCACTCATCAGTGTCTTAGAAACCATGAATACAAAACCAACCATAGCGGAGGGAGCAAAGTCTTTACTTCTAACATGTCAATTTGCAAATAATTGACATGCAAACAAAATGTAATTTTATCTGTAAAAATAACATATAATATTGTTACGTGGCGTGGTATGGAGAGCCGCACCACGAGATGTTTTTAATGATAAGTGTGTGAGATGAGTGTGTGAGAGTGCTTATGATATGCATGGGAACATGGGAAGACCTTCCCGTTTGGAGATGACGTGGTATTATTAAGTAGAATCTTAAATGAAACCAAAGAAAACTGAAAACACAATATAATGGAGCTCCGCCGTCTAGACCTGGGTCTTTGGCCCTGATGCCTTACCGGTGCGACATAAATGATCGCACGAAGTGTGGCGGTATCAGAACCCTGAAATAAACCTCGCTGGCAGGTGCAGCTCGTTCAGTCTGATTGCCTGACGGCCGCATTTCCTGGCAACCGCGTGTATAAATGGCCGCGCCTTTTCCTTTTCAGAACTCCGCATGGAAGCAGCCTGCAGATCTGCCGCTTCTGAACAGCTTATGCACGGCTCTGCGTTGTTACAAATATATTTTAACCATTTAAAGTTGTTTCAGGTTACCGTATGAGCAGGTATACAAACTGCTGGAGGGGGGGGGGGGCACACCCAGCAACACCACTCATGCCCATGCCATCACACTGTAAACCCGAATCAGTTGGCAAAACTCATAAAATTTGAAGTAATTAGTTACATAAATTTTAGTAAAGATGTTTCCAAATGTATCTACCAACTGTTACAAACTACCTTTTACACTGCAAAAATTGCTACAAATTTAATTTTTCTTGTGTATTTCTGTCATGTTTCTAATATCACCATACATTTTGCTGTTTGTCTTAGATGCCGTTACAGTACGACTTGTTGGTGGCAGTCACTCTTGCTCTGGTAGAGTGGAAGTCTATTATAAAAAACAGTGGGGAACAGTGTGTCATGATAGGTGGGGCATTAAAGATGCACAGGTGGTGTGTAGACAGCTTGGATGTGGTAAAGCTCTAAGCGCTCATCACAGGGCTTATTTTGGACGGGGAAGTGGACCAATATGGATGGATGATGTTGATTGTTCTGGAAAAGAAAGGACCATTGCAGAGTGCTATCATGATGGATTCGGCTCACACAACTGTAAAAACGGTGAAGATGCTGGTGTTACGTGCGCAGGTAATGAATGTGATTATGAATATTTTTGTATTAAACATATACATTTTATTAGATTGTAAAGAAAAAGAACATACTGTAGTACATTTATTTAGCTTTTTTTCACCTTTGGGCATTTAGCTTGATCATACAGTGTTTGCCGGATTATTAAAACTCTGTGTGTAGACAGAGAGGAACCCAAAGACAACCAGGATGCAGATAGTTTCTGTGTTTACTGATAATCCTTGTGCAGTAGAGTCAAGCAGAAGAGTCGGCACTCACCAATATCTGAGAAAACATGAATACAAGACCAAACATAGCGGAGGGAGCAAAGTCATTAAGGGTTGTGATTGTGTAGCATTAATTTCACAGGTTTACTTCTATAACATGTCAATTTGGAAATAATTTCAATAAAAATAAATTTTATCCATAAAAACAAAACATATAATATTTTATGCATTTAAAGTTATTTCAGGTTACCATAGGAGCTGGTAAACAAACTGTAGTGCATGCACATTCAGCARCACCCCTCACCCCCTCACCCAACTGGGAAAGGCTGTATTTTTGTAAGAGTCGCTAAAATAATCAAACAGAGCTAAACGTGTGAACTCTGACCCTTTTCAAATATGTTTAATGGTATTTAGAATTAGACAGTGATTTTAAATTGTGTTTGTTTGCTCCTGTCACATCATCTGTTCTTTGAAATGCTCTTCTTAAAAATTATCCTGCATGAGTGCTGTGCCATCAGGGAAGAAAAACTAGTTCAAAGGAATGTAAAGTGTATGTTTATTAGAAATATGAACGAGTTTCTTAAGTTTTTTTTTTCTTTCTAGAGTCTAGAGTGCTAATTTGTTTAAAATTATGGATTCTTAATAGTTTCAACTCTCTGACATCACATGCAATAAATCACTCATGAATTGACTCTTTATTAGCTAACAAACGATTAAATGAACTTAAAAAGATTTACCTATAAACTGTCACATAGTACCTAATACATAGAATGATTTGCTATGAATTGTCAAGACTTGTTAAGAACTGCTATGATTTCTCACCTGTTAACACCGATCTGGATACCAATGACTGCAACAGCGATGAATCTGCCAAACACTGCTGTACTAAATGTTACTGTAGCAGGACCACTTGAGGGAAGGACAATGGAGACGGGTGACACTTGTGAGTCAAACTTTTATTCTTTTGTCTATTTTAAGTATGAGATATTTTTCCTTTTCTCACTCTGATTGCTCATTAAATGCTCATCCAGCTCATGCAAACAGACATTCAATAAGTAGGCACATTCTCATCAKGTGTGAGTTCTTCCCAACSTGCATGATCCTTSCATACWTCATAAACTGGCACCAMACCATCCTTCAYCRTCACACATCCCTATGATTAGTCTTAGGTTGAGGAGCCATCATCCCTTATGCTKCCAACTACAACCTCGATAAGAGAGAAAGTCGCCCACAGCCATCTGTGCCCCCTGGCCTGTGGATCACATCGAAGGAAGTGCATGAGAGAAAGCAGAAAGCAGCTTAGGTGTTCTGAGTGTGGACGACACAGTCTTACACTACACATACAAATCATCTTGGACTTGTACTAAACTCATGTTAATTATTCAGGGACTGCCTATGAACTGTCACAAATTACCTTCCAACTGTACCTTCCAAAAGTACCTCTTACACCTGAACATTTGAGAAATGAATTCATTTATTTATTTTGTATTTCTGTAAAATGATTCTAATGTCACATACATTTTGCTGTTTCTTTTAGATCGTGCTAACATACGACTTGTTGGTGGCAGTCACTCCTGCTCTGGTAGAGTGGAAGTCTATTATAATAACAAGTGGGGAACAGTGTGTGATGATGACTGGAACATGATTGATGCACAGGTGGTGTGTAGACAGCTTGGATGTGGTAATGCTGTCAGCGCTAATCAAAGTGCTGCTTTTGGTCCGGGAAGTGGCCCAATATGGCTGGATAATGTTCAGTGTTCAGGAAGAGAAAACATCATCACACAGTGCACTCACAGGGGATTTGGAAATCACAACTGTGGTCATGGTGAAGATGCTGGTGTTGTTTGCTCAGGTACAGAAAAACTCTTAAATTATAACCTTGTAATAAATTTTTTTAATTTTTATATTAAACAAATCCATTTTAGCGGATTGTAAAAACAATAAATAGATATAGCACAATTACTTAGCTTTCTGACATTTGTGCATGGAACTTGACTATCTAGTGTTTGCTGGATTATTAAAACTATTTGAGCACTTTGTGTGTGTAGACAGAGCAAAACCCAAAGACAACCAGGATGTGGATACTTTGCATGCTGATAATCTTTGTGCAGTAGGGTCAAGCAGAAAAGCCGGCACTCATCAGTGTCTTAGAAACCATGAATACAAAACCAACCATAGGGGAGGAAGCAAAGTCTTTAGGGATTGTGATTGTGTGGTACTAATTTCCTACAGGGATTTAATTTCTAACATGTCAATTAATTGTGAATAAACATGTCAAATTATGTGATCAAAATGTAATTTTACCTATAAAAAGAACATATAATATATATTTAACCATTTAAAGTTCTTTCACAATACCACATGTGCAGGTATACAAACTGTGAGGTGTTCACACCCAGCAACACCTCTCACCCCCCCCCCACCCCGCCACCTATAGATGTAGAAAGCTGTATTTTGAAAGAGAATCTAAAAAATTATCAAACAGATCTAAACATGTGGACCTTCACAAATAATGTTAACGGTATTTAGAATTAGACAGTGATTTAAAATTAAGTTTTTTTTTTTCTACTGTAATTCTCATTTTTGGAATGCACTGTTAAAAAAAAGAAGCAACAACAACAACAACATAAATTTGAGTCCTGGATGATGGCCATGCCATCAGGAAAGAAGAATGTAAAGTATTTCATCAGAAATATGGAGGACTTTCCCACATTTTTTCTAGAGTCTGCTGAATTGGCCAAAATTTGGATTCTTGATGGTTCTTTGTTGTTCAACTCTTTGACATTACATGCTAAACATCATTTATGAATTGACTATTCATTAGCTATGAAATTTTTAAATGTTCTTACAAAGATTTACCTTTAAACTGTCACAAATTTCCTACTGCACTTAACAATGTGCTACGAATGGTCAAGATTTGTCAAAAAAATCCTATGATTTTTCACCTGTTAACAGCATCCTGGATACCAGTGACAACAGCGATGAACCTGCAGAACACTTCTTTAATAAATGGGACTATAACAGGACAAATTGAGGGAAGGACAAAGGACACAGGTGACAGTTCTCAGTCAAAATTGTATTTTTTTGTTTATTTTGAGTTTGTTAAACAACATATGCTCCCTTTTCTCACTTTGATTGCTCATGTAATGCTCCTCCAGCTCATACAAACAGACATTCAATAATTAGACCTAATCTTATCAGGTACATGATCCTTCCAAACTTCACATCCTTTTGGCCCTGATCCCTTACCGGTGCTACCTAAATGATCACACGAAGTTCGGCGGTATCAGAACCTTGAAATAAACACGCCGCCAGGTGCAGCTCATTCAGTCTGACGGTGGCATTGCCTGGCAACAATGTGTATAAATGGCCGCGCCTTTTCCTTTTCAGAACTCCGCGTGGTAGCAGCCTGCGGATCTGCCCGTTCTGAACAGCTTCTGTGCGGCTCCAGTGGCAGTTCTACACTGATTTACTACCGCCTCTAGGCTAGCAAGAAGCCTAACAAACCTAACGTTATTAGTTAACACTAATCATCATTAGAACATCATTGACAGGATGCAGTAATCATACAGAGAGAACGTTGTTGCATGCCTTTATCTTTTGCTCGTTTCTCCTCTTCTTCTTTTCACTTTTTTCTAAATTGGGCACCTGACAGCTTTGGCCTTTTTCTCTCCATCGCTGTTTATTTTAAAATCGATAATCAACTGATTTCCCATCCCCCCTACTGTCACTCACAACTAGAAGTCAGGACTAAACCAATTCACCTCCACATAATTATTTATTCGTTGTATTACCATTTTTATTAGCCATTTCACACAATTTTGAAAAAAACAAAATTAAATAAATTATAGCCCTGTGTTTATAATATTGTAAATGAAATGTGCGCCGCTATTTGTAAGAAAGTCAAGGTGTTTAGTCCACCACTGGATGGATTGCCCCTCCTTTTGGGAGAGGTGAACAGTGGGGTGGGGGGGTGTTGCTGGATGTGCACACCCCGCTGTTTGTATAGCTGTATTTTGTAAGAGAGTTTAAAACATTTTCAGACAGAGATAAACATGTTTACAAATAATATTAACAGTATTTAGAATTAGACAGTGATTCAAAAAATTTGAGGTAATTAGTTACATAATTTTTTTTAAGTAATGATGTTTCCAATTTTAAGTAAACAGAAATATCAGTTTTTGAGTTTTCAATTCATATTAATTGTTCTTTACTTGCATTATTGAGTAGCCTAACTCATACTATTTAATAGCAATTATATAATAAATATAGCTAATATATAATATTTTTAGTTGTTGCAAACCAATTAAATTGTTGTTGGTCTTTCGGCTGCTCCCGGGTCGCCGCAGGAGACAATCCAGTCCACACCAAAAAGCTTGCCATGATGACGTCAGACACAAAATCACTAGTCTGAAAGATTTTAAGTTGGTGGAACTTTAAAGTGACAGTTACTGTTACTTAAGTACTTACAGTCACTTGAAATATCATATTTGTTCAGCTCAATTCAAAAAGTGTAATTTCTACAATCTTATAAATACCAAAAAGTTCCAAATACTCGTCAAGGTCTATGAATTTTAACTAAATGTATTTAGTTATGTTTGACAGTACACAGTATGTTTAATTACTTTGAATATTAGGGTTTACAGTGCAGGGAAGAAGAACTAGCTCAAAAGACTGTAAAGTATTTCATCAGAAATATGGAGGACTTTCTCACATTTCTTCTAGACTCTACTGAATTGTCCAAAATTTGGATTCATGGATTGACAGCTTTTTTTTTTCTATTTCTTTTTTTTTCTTTTAGACTGCCCAGACAGTGTATCTCTGCATTATAATGGAGTGTAAAAATTGCAGTTCAGCATTTTAGCTTTATCATACAAATCTTGCTGGAAAATATTGCCCTAAGCATTTAAATGTACAGTATTTCACAAAAGTGAGTACACCCCTCACATCTCTGCAAATATTTCGTTATATCTTTTCATAGGAGAACACTGCATAAATGACTCTTTGACACAATAAAAAGTAGTCAGTGTAGAGTTTGTATAGCAGTGTAAATTTATTGTCCCCTCAAAAGAACTAAATAATTCAGCCAATAATAGCTGAACCCCTGGCAACAAAAGTGAGTACATTCAAGACATACAAGAGTCATTTATGCAGTGTTGTCCTATGAAAATATATAAATATATAACTAAATATATGCAGAGATGTGTCTACAGGTGGTGTGTAGACAGCTAGGGTGTGGTGATGCTGTCAGGGCTCATAAGAGTGCTTACTTTGGTCGGGGAAGTGGACGAATATGAATATTAAATTTTATTTTATTTTATTTTACTCTTTCCTACGGTAATTATCTTTATTGCAATGCAATGTTAAAAAAAAAAAAAACAATGAGTCCTGGATGACGGCTCTGCCATCAGGAAGGAAGTACAGTATGTAAAGTATTTCATCAGACAAATTGAGGACACATTTTTTCTAGAGTCTGCCGAAATGGCCAACATTTTAATTCTTGATGGTTCTTTATTTTTCAAATATTTGACATTACATGCTAAACATCATTTATGAATTGACTATTCATTAGCTATGAAATATTAAAATGTACTTAGAAAGTTTTACCTTTAAAATGTCCCAAATTTCCTACTGCACTTAACAATGTGCTATGAATGTTCAAGATTAGTCAAAAATCCTATGATTTTTCACCTGTTAACAGCAACCTGGATACCTGTGACAACAGCGACGAGCCTGCAAAACACTTCTTTAATAAATGTGACTGCAACAGGACAAATTGAGGGAAGGACAATGGACACAGGTGACAGGTCTCAGTCAAAATTGTATTTTGTTGTTTATGTCGATTTTAGTAAACATACTGTAAGTGGTATTCTCCCTGTTCTCACTTTGATTGCTTATGTAATGCTCCTCCAGCTCATGCAAACAGACATTCAATAATTAGACTTCACATCCCGGCACCAAACCATGACCACGTCATCACATACTCCTACCATCAGTGCGAGGTTGAGGATCAATCCCTTTTGCA
>QMIH01002347.1:20079-34657 GCA_003987875.1 Clarias batrachus | reverse complement strand
CCCTACGGAGTTTAGTTCCAACCATAATTAAAAACACCTGATCCAACTAAACAGGTCATTAAGGCTTATTTGAAAACTACATGGTATGTATGTTGGAGCAGGGTTGGAACAAAACTCTGTGGGGCTGCGGCCCTCCAGGAACTGAGTTTGAGACCCCTGTCCTACTCCATTCTCTCCTTCTCGCACATACAGTACACCACCGCAGCGCACACACTGGGGAGGAGCGGCAACTCTTACAAGGGACACATACATACATAATGTGGTGTACAACATAGTAGTGTCCGTTACAATGGCCAGGCGTTTGCTTCATAAGAATTTGATGGCATTTTGCTTTCAGCTGTTTTATACTAATTTATATTCAAACCTAAATCAACTCATGAAAACCCATCAAAATCTATTCAAGACTTGGACATCAGCATGGTCCCACGTATGTTTTAATAAAGACAGCAAAACCATATTTCAGTTCTCAAAATCAAATATACAAACGTCAGGGTGGACATTTTTAAGCATTTTAGGCAGACAATTTAGGCATACAATTTTATAGAAGGGCTTTTATTACAACAATACACAGAAAAATATACATGCATTGTGGTTTTTAAGTGCACATTGCACAGGGGCGTCAAATATGTTCATGTATTTTGTAACCGGATTGGAACACGGACGGAAACAACAAACATGGACACGAGGCGCTCGCTCTATCATCCGGAGATCGCTAGTTCGAATCCCGGGTGGTGCTGTAACCTCTCACAGCCGGAGGTCTAGAGGGGATGGATGAGAGGTACATAGTGCTCCCACATTAATCACGGCTCTAGAGCCAATCAGGGGCGTCAATGGAGGGAGCGGATAGCGCTGTCCTCTGAGTGTGTGACTCCGCCCCCAACGGTGCGCGAGCGAGCAGTTCGAAAAGATGCGGAGGAAACACGTGATAGTCTTCGGCCCTCCCGGCTGAGTGGTAGTAGTAGCCTTAATGTGGAGCCCCCTAGTGACGGGGAGGAATTGGAATCAAAGGACGGAATACCATTCACGACTTTGACGTCCTTGGGGCACGTTCCATTGCCCCACTCACATGGCATTTTTTAAGTTAAGTTTAACTTAATTAAGTTTTTTAATTAAGTTTTATAAAGTTTTTTATAAAGTTTTTCTAAAAGTATTTTAGGTTCTGTGAAGAGGCCCTTCATTATTTGGGTATAGCAGATTAATGCTTCTGGTTGTTTTTTTGTATGGGAATATGCACTAGTTTTATATTTTAAAAATGTCTAGACAGATATCATTCAGGTTTTTAAAATTCTAACAACAGGGGTTTAGTAAAATATAAACTGATTCTTCTCTGAGAATTTATAGTCTTAGTCTGTAAAATTAATTACAGTTTTGCACTGTAAAAAAAGTTTCATGAAATATGATATATCTCGAGTGGCTGACATTGGGGACAGTGCCCATTTAAGCACTTGCCATTGAACTTGTTAGGAAATACACACGTGGACAAAATTGTTGGTACCCTTCGGTCAATGAAAGAAAAACTCACAATGGTCACAGAAATAACTTTAATCTGACAAAAGTAATAATTTTAAAAAATTCTGGACAAAAATGATGGTACCACTAGAAAATACTGAAAATAATGTGACCAAAGGGACATGTTAATTCAAGGTGTGTCCACTAATTAGCATCACAGGTGTCTACAATCTTGTAATCAGTCAGCGGGCCTATATATAGGGCTCCAGGTAGTCACTGTGTTGTTTGGTGACATGGTATGTACCACACTCAACATGGACCAGAGGAAGCGAAGGAAAGAGTTGTCTCAGGAGATTCGAAAGAAAATTATAGACAAGCATGTTAAAGGTAAAGGCTATAAGACCATTTCCAAGCAGCTAGATGTTCCTGTGACTACAGTTGCACATATTGATCAGAAATTTAAGATCCATGGGACTGTAGCCAACCTCTCTGGACGTGGACGCAGAAGGATTTCATGACAAATCAAAGAGATGGATAATCTGAATGGTAACAAAAGAGCCCAGAAAGACTTCTAAAGAGATCCAAGGTGAACYTCATGCTCAAGGAACATCAGTGTCAGATCGCACCATCCGTCGTTGTTTCAGCCAAAGTGGACTAACATGGGAGACGACCAAGGAGGACACCATTGTTGAAAACAAATCATTAAAAAGCCAGACTGGAATATGCCAAACTCCATGTTGACAAGCCACAAAGCTTCTGGGAGAATGTCCTATGGACAGATGAGACAAAAATGGAACTTTTTGCTGAGGCACATCAGCTCTATGTTCACAGACGGAAAAATGAAGCATATCAAGAAAAGAACACTGTCCCTACTGTGAAACATGGAGGAGGCTCTGTTATGTTCTGGGGCTGCTTTGCCCTGAGCCCTGACCTCAATCCTATTGAGCATCTTTGGAAGGAGCTGAAACATGCTGTCTKGAAAAGGCRCCCTTCAAACCGGAAACAACTGGAGCAGCTTGCTCATGAGGAGTGAGGAGGCCAAAATACCTGCAGAGAGGTGCAGGAGTCTCATTGACAGTTACAGGAATCGTTTGATTGCAGTGATTGCCTCAAAAGGTTGTGCAACAAACTATTAAGTTAGGGGTACCATCATTTTTGTCCAGGCCTGTTCCATGAGTTTATTTTTTTACACGAACACAAATGAACGTAATACAGTTTAGATTTTTTTTTTTTTTTGCAAATAAATTATATCAAGAAATACAGCGGAATATTGTGACTAAATGACTTTATTTCATTATTAAAATAAATAATTATAATGTTAAATAATTACATGTTAAAGTAGCATTCTTTTCTGCCTAACTTTTAGGGGGGCGGCGCCCCTGTGCCCCGTATTGACCGTCCGCCACTGGCTGGTAGAAACCTTTCTCTTTGCAAACAGGAAGTTGCAAGCAAAGTTTGCTTCAACTTACACAGCTTCTTTTATTCGCAATTGAGAAAGTTGATCTTATTGATAGACAATTCTGAGGCATTGTCAAAAATGCTGCTATGAAGAATTCTTCAGAGTAACTTAATCCAGTCCCATCCAGTAATGGGTACGATTTATGTTAATCTGCAATATTTACACCTCACATTGGGTGGTAAGTTATGATGACATAGTATAATGTGTTTTTGTTTTAACATTCCATGTTCCATATATGGGTTGCTATAATTTAATAGATTAGGTTATTTGTTGGCGTATGATTTTAAAACCTTCAATATGACACTTTTCTGTCTCAATGCAAGCTCATTTTAATAATAATAGTCTAAACAACTGTTTGTGATTAGAGTAGAAATGATATTAAATTTACATTTTAAC
Organism: Clarias batrachus; assembly: GCA_003987875.1. NCBI lineage: Eukaryota > Metazoa > Chordata > Actinopteri > Siluriformes > Clariidae > Clarias > Clarias batrachus. The sequence goes on along the minus strand of QMIH01002347.1, from coordinate 31,353 downwards.
TAGTCACAGAAACAGGAAGTGGCCAAAATATAAACTCCACCTCTTCAAATGCATAGAAAAAGATAATCAGTCTCATGACCTCATGAGTTTCTCTGTGAGAAGACGGCACAACTGGGAACCCTAATAAGGACCAAGTGACCCCTCAACGATCAGGATGCCGAGACTCTCTCGCCATTTAATTTTTAGAAATTCAAGAATTTTATAAATACATATTTTGCTATAAATAAATTCACTAAAGAAAGACAATTACAGTGCATGCTTAATTATCTCATAAATCATGATAAATACATTTTTGCATTGTTGTTCTAGAGATGTGTCTGCTGCTAGAACTCTGTGTGGCATTGACCTGCTCTCTGATCTGAGCTGCTGTTAACCGCCGATTTCTGAGGCTGGTGACTCGGATGAACTTCTCCTCCGCAGCAGAGGTGACTCTTGGTCTTCCTTTCCTTTCCTTTTTCTTTGTAGCGCTTGATGGTTTTTGTGACTGCACTTGGGAACACTTTCAAAGTTTTTCCAATTTTTTCGGACTGACTGACCTTCATTTCTTAAAGTAATGACGGCCGCTCGTTTTTCTTCACTTAGCTGCTTTTTTCTTGCTATAATACACATTCAACCTCTTTGAATGAGAAGGTGTGTCCAAACTTTTGGTCTGTACTGTATATATAGTTGCTGAATCGTTGGATGTCCAGGTGGTTCTTTGAAAATAATGTGGGCTTTAAAAAAAATTGGAGTACCTTCGAGGGCAAATCGGGCCTGTTAGGGCAGGGCGGTGTCCATCCCACTCAGGAAGATGGCTCAACATCCCAGGCTCAACAAACCTCATTTAGATTAAATGAACAAATGTTGTAAGAAAATGACAATAGCCCACGTTTCGAAAATCATTTTTATTTAGAATAATTTTTATTTATAAAAATAATGCTGCATCTATTTTAAGCGTGCCAGCTGCCACTTTTTATTTACGTTTTCAATATGAATCTTATAATGGCTACATGACATCAAACATTCCCTATATTTATTTATTCCCTTTATTTATATTTAATATTTATTTAAACTATTTAAACCAATAAAAATATTTTATTATTTGAACTATTACTTTTTCAAGAAAAATATATATTTTTAAATAGTGTTGATTAAATGTGGGCTGAAAAAAAAATGTCTTCAAAAATTTAACAGATGAGAACTAATGCCCATTAATCTGATCTACAGTGTGCTCCCAGTTTGGATGACACTGCTTGTACTTCAAAGACAAGGTAACGTTTAAAATAACCATCAACAGCCTCTACCAAAGAATCTGGAACGCAGAGTACAGTATGCGTCACACAGTCGCAATATATTACATTATAGCCGTATTATACCAAAGAACGACGGTTAGAAATACCTAAAATATTATATCTCAGCTGTTTTAACCACTGCATAGACATCACAGCCAGCAGTAGTTTTTAGAAGTTCTTTCCGAGATTAGGTGGCATTGGGCAGGGTTCATGAGGCATGTACATGGGCATTGCCTGGAGCTCAAATCTCTGAAATCTTTGTGTCAATATTTTTATATTAATATTTAATATTCTTTAATAACCTATGGAGATTTTGAGCTGTATACACATGTATTCTCGCCTAAGCAACTCTTAATTAGGCTTGTCCATCACACTCCCCATACTGTATATAACAGAGCTTCTTGCTTTAGGAAGGTACTTTTGTTCTTTTTCACTCGATCTCAGGAAGTTAATGTGCATTCCAAAAGGTCAATGGCAGGAGGATTAGGTCTTAAGACTGTGTTTACTTGATTATTTTTTACTCTCATTTTTACTCAGTCTAATCCTGATGGCATGGTCTCCTTATGTTTTGTTCTCTACTCCAATCCAGTGCTCATTAAATGATTTGATGAAGCTGGAAATTTTCACCAGTCCTGCTCTTTACATTTATTATATTTATACTTTTCTTAGTTCTGAAGTTCTGACACCATTCTCTACCATCATCATTATTAAAACACCACTTTTGTTCCAGAAAAGCTGTTCCAGGCTCCTCATCATGACCTGACAACTCAATAGAATTTTTGTCACATTTCTGTACGGTGGCTAGAGAGCATGGTAGAGCAACGGAAGTAAAAGAGGAACTTTTTTTTGACAATGTGAGCTCCAGTTGTTCTAACTTAACTTACAGCACAGCAAAACAGCTAAACTAAACATGTTTTATTTTTTTTTAGAAGGGATTACTCAAAAGTTTGGACACAAGTTTTTAAAAAATAATTTACATTTTACATTGTAGAACAATATTTTATAACTATGAAATAATACTTATGGCATTAGGTAAGGTAAGGTAGTAACAACAGAAAAAAGTCAATAGTCATTTTAAGACCTGAAGGTCATCTGTTCTGGAATAGTTCTTGCAAGAACAGTATTATGTCAAGTGCATTTGGGATCAAAACCCATCAAGCACCAGGATGAAACTGGCTCTCATGAAGACCTTTTCAGAAAAAAAAAAACATAAAAAATTACCTCTGCTGCAGAGGAGAAGTTCATTTAGAGTCACCAGCCTCGGAAATCACCAATTAACAAACAGCACCTCAGTTAAAGCGGTTGTGAAGGATTTACAGAGCATGAGTAGCAGACATGCCTTAATATTAACTGCTTATTTTGGATACATTCAGTATTGTTTCAAAATGTAGAAAGAAAGAAAAATCAGGAAAGACTAGGGAAATAGTACACTACCAGTCAAACGTTTTTATTTCCCTAGCCTTCCCTGATTTTTCTTTTTTCTACACTGAAAAAGAAAATCTTGAGATGTAAATGTAACATTATTAAATCTGTGTAATTAACAATAAATAATCAAGTTTGTATGTTTACAGAAATATATATATATATATAAAGTTAGAAATTAATCTGAATTTGTTCAGAACACAAGACAATGTGCATTCTTTCCTTAACATTTTTTTTTAGGTAATCACTGACAATTTTTTTTAAGTGCACACACACAAATTAATTAAAACGCAACTTCAGATGTGCAACGTCAGAGCCTAACTCCACTACTGATTAATTTTGAAAAATAGAGGGGGCAGGTTATCGCCATCAGATTTGAAAATAAGCAACTCATTAATTTCATGACATGAATAAACAGTCCAAACAGTCAGCAAGGCTTAAGAACTCGACATGCGAAGGCATAGGAGCGACCAAACCGAGACAAACTGAACGCCGGTGTTACGCGCTAAAATGCTTTTGTACGGATTGCCCCAACACAATCTCTATTAAATATTATATTACAACATGTATTTATATATTTATTAAACAGCCATCGAGACTATTATAAAAATTATGAAAAATTATTATGAAAAATACTTTGTGGCACATTCATTTTGCAGATGTTTGTAATGTAATATTTTTTTAACTAAAATATTGAAAATAAATGTTAATTGGCATCTTTATACATGCAATATGGCAATTTTCCAAAAGTTACACAACTTTATAGTAAACAATGTAAAATTATTCATGTCAGCATTCAAATGGATTGCATTAACACCTACTCATTTAAAAAGCATACATATTTAGTTACAGTGGAACCTCGGATTGCGAGTAATGCAGTTTGCGAGTGTTTCACAAGACGAGCAAAGGTTTTTAATCTATTTTGACTTGGAAAATGAACGAAAGTCTTCGTTTACGAGAACTGAGTATCATGTGTCACACATGCGCTTCTTGTTTTGGTCACATGATCACAACTGGGCCAATGGTTTTTCTCTTTCTTGCGCTGCGGAATTGTGGGTCATCATCTCCCCTGCTGGGTCATAGTCTGCGTCCCTCACTGGTATAATCAACATCTGTGTGCGCGTGTACTGTTTACTATAACACTGTGACTACGTGTGTGCACTTAAAACATTTTTTATTTTGTGTTTGTGTACAGTGCGCATCTATTAAATCAAAAGAGAGTCTCATTATAGAGGTTAAAGATGCTTCTCTGTATCAGCCTGCAGTGCCTGCGCGTCACTTGACACCGTGCACTTACACACACATGCACTCCCCATCTCCTGTCACACAAAGTCTCACACACACACTCTCTGCTCTACACAGAAACACTGTCGCAATTCTTTTCAAAGGTAAAGTGCAGGTTAATTTGTTTTATTTTTACCTTACAGCAGTGATTCCGTTAGTCTGCGCTCAGTCACTAGAAATATTTCCTTTTTTTCCAGTAAAACGATGTCATTGTCAAATGACACGCGCAATATTCTTTTGTTCCATGAGAATTCCATCGAGTTGCTAATATGATGATATGGAGCAAAAATGTCCTCCAAGTTACGTGATAAAATATATACAGACGCTGTTAATGTCACAAGCCAGCCGGAACAGCCCAGCACTTCCAGAGAAACTCCACTTCCCCAAACTTTACTACAGGTTTTTCTCCCTGCAAGCTCACCTGTCGCTCATGCACACCTGAACTTGATCATTCAATCATCTCTTGGCTTTTTAAGGACGCCGAGAGAACCATTCAGTGTCTTACTTGTGTGCCTTGCGTTTTCCTTTGCCCGGTGTTTTTCCTTGTGTTCTAATCTTGTTCTCGATCCTGTCTGTTTCTCGGATTTCTCTCTCGTCTTCGCTCCTCGCCACCTCTGCTACTATCGGAACGACTAACGTGTATGATATTGCATGGTCTTTGGATTTCAAATTGATACCTGCGTTTCTGGATTAGTTTGCTCTGGCTGCTGGTGTGGGAGATTTTTCTCCTACACTAGTTACAGTTGCCTCAATTACAAGTATTACACAAAAACTTTAACTTTAAAAAGAACCAAAGAAAAGACTCCGGACTCCTTGTAGATCTCGAGGAAGTAAGGCAGGATTTATTGCAGCAATAAAACCAAGTGAGCCAGCTTAGCAATGCCTAGGATGTGGTCCCATGCATGTCCAAAATCTGACTGAAGTGCACTGTGACATGGGCACTTCTTTTATACAGTTTTCAAGGGGAGGAGCGCTCACCTAGCCCCCTCCCCTGTACATTTTTTTTCTTATTTCATATCAAATTATTAACCCATTGTAATCCAACTTTTTCCAAGTATTGTCACCCATTGTAATCACATTTTCTCTTATCTCGTCTGCTTACGTCATATACCTCGTCATCTGACTCCATATTCTTTTCCCATTATAATCTATTTTTCTTACAAATAATTTTCCATTATCTTTGCACTAAGTTTGTTTATTATTAAAAAATATAGGGGCGGCGCTTATKTTACTATATATTCTTAGTTCTTCCGGGTTACTCTACAGTTCTCAACAGACAGGCCATGGGTAAGCAGGACAGTCCAGAGCACAACTCCTTTGAGGATTACACTCCTACTGAACCTGTTGCTGACTGGGCCTCAGTGAGTTTTTGCCAGAATGAGTCTGATGGATCGTTGACACAATTTCTTCATAAGAACGGTTTTACTTATGTCAGGAAGGATGACTCCGGGCCTGGTCCTTCTAAGAGGCCGCTCTTTGTGCATCTGGTTCTGGGTCCGGAGGCACATAGCTCTCCTTCGTTTTCCTACAGGGCCGTAAGAACAGAGTCTAGTACTCCAGCCCAGTCTCTCTTAAGGCCTGTTGGTCTAAGAAGTGTCAGTACTCAGACTAATTTTAAAATGTCTGTTGGTACCCAAGCTGACTTTCCTGAAGCGCCTACACCACTCCTGAACCGTGGTATTTCTGTTTTTATTCCTCACACTGATCTTCCCATCAATGTGGTTCTGGGTCAGAGAAGGCTTGATATTTMATTTCTTATGCCTTTTGTTATTTGATGCTTACCCAGGCCCCTTATTTTACTGTACTTCTTTATTTATTTTTTTCTATTTTATTCACTATGTAGGTGCACATGCTATTTTATTTTGTGCCTACTCTTATTAAACTTATTATTCATTAAGCTAAGTGTGTGTCCTTTGGTTATTTGTCTGTGTCCCTTCAAATTTGGCATGCCTGCACATGTGTCCAACCCCTATTACATCACAGTTAAGATCACCTCATGTCTGAGGAGATTACCTCATGTCTGGGGCTATTGGCATTACATAATGTCTAGGGCTAATATCAGCTGACATTACATCATGTCTAGGGACATCAGGTACTTTTGGATGCTCAGGGTACAAAGATTACATCATGTCCACTAAGCATCTTACATCCAAGATGGCTACCTGTCTAGAGTTCATTTGAGTTCATGCTGCACGTTCTTGCTACTGTGACATCACACTGTCCTTGGCTCACCTCTGTCTCCTTACCTTACCTCTATGTTCTTTTACTAAGATKAATAGTTTCTATCATATTGTTGCATGCACAAGTATATTTAATTAAAATATGCTCACACTGGATACCTGGTTAGCGACCACCTCGTCTGGTAAAACAGTACTGTTAATCCTTCACTCTCCCATTCCCCACAAGGCGACTGTCATTATGTGCTTAAGGACTTCCACATTTAAGCACTTCCGCATTCGCGGACATTGGAGAGAAAGCTCCCATTGCGCGCTGACCTCCGTTCTCTTGGCGGAACCTCAATCGCTGCAATTACCATCCTCTGCATTTTTTAAAAAAATAGTAACCATTTTTATTATTAGTTTTTTTTTTTTACATTAACAAAAATTACAACAAAACAACAACAAAACAACAACAACAACAACAAGAGGGGTATACTTACAATTATGATAGAAAGGAGGAATTTAGTTCTTTAAATGTATTCACCGTTCTGTTTTTCTCCTTTGCTCCTGCTTACCAAGGTTCCTGTGTGTTAATAAAGCTCTCAGAAATCCCTGTTTTTCTGCTATTGGGTTCACTCTTCTCAGTCAGTCTTATGACAGTATACTGCGACCATGATCGACCCAGCAGATGCATCTCAGCCAAGGCCCAGTCTTCGAGCTAGGCTCCAGTTCTGAGCAGGGGGCCCTCATAAATTCTCATCAGCAAAACCTCCAACAAATCTCTCAGACATTATCAAGCTTGTAGGTTTGATTTTTACTATTGGCATAATATGAGCTGCAGATGCTATCGAATCTATCTTATTTTTCACATCGGCTTCTGATGCTTGTGCAGTCTCTTTAATCCTTTGAGTACATGCAAATTACATTTTTCTTGCTTCACACTTACTACCCGACCCTCTAACTCTGCTCTTTCAGTTGCTGGGGTCCACCTTTCCCAGTTTACCAGAGCCTGGTTGCCTCTTTCACCAGTCTCATCAAGACTTCCAGTTGAATACTACAGCCGATGGAATTGACAGGAATGGTGATAGCATGCTCACAAGCTCTGCCGCAGAAATAGTAGCTGCTATTTCGGCTTGACCATATTTTTTCCAGAGGTTCGCTTGCCCTAGCTCGTCAATTTCCTTGAGCCTTGTGTTGCATTCTTCTTCTGTTTCGACTTCTTGCTGTGCTGAAAATAAGACCTCTGAGCCATCTTTTCGGCAAGCATTAATATCTGCCAGTAATCAAGCCTTGTAATCATCATTGGTTTCAAAACCTTTCCTGGCTCCAGTGGAGAGCTTTTTAATTTCCTTTTAACTTCTGATTCTGGCAAATTACATGCTTCTCTGTTGATAAAATTAGGTTGCTTGGTGAAGCTAAGTTCTCTCCCTTTTCTCCCTTTTCAGTTGCTCAACTATTTTTGCAAAGTTTTCTTCTGCCATTTTGCTTGGAAAAAGCATTTCACTTATTTTAGCTTTACAATGTTTTTCTCCTAAAACAACGAGTGGTATGATCTCAGGTAAATAAGGCCTGCCAGAGACACAGCAAATACAAGTTCAAAACGAGTTATGTTTATAAGAGCTAAAGTTAGGTGATAATATATTTATTATTATGGATTTATAATGGAATAAGATGATCCGGTCAATAGTGACCGGGAACATTATGAGTTCGAGCAAGGAAAAGCTGTAGGTTCACGACAGATACACACACTGTAGAAAATAACTGGATTGCCCAAAATGTATAAAGCATGATCAAGAAAGCGGTGAAAAGGAGCAGATCTTTGTGCACAATGGCTAAGGGAAAGTATAAAAGTATAAAATTATGTCAAAAGGGAATAAATTAATATGTCACCATGTACTATCTTCAGAGAGAAAATCAACAGTGCTCGAAGGACCTATAAAGTCACAAAACAGCTAGCCAAACAATGTACGAAATAGCGAGAGCTACAGTATATGAAGTAAACAAAGAACTGCAATAATACCTGAAATCAGATAGTCAGGTCACAGTGAGCATTTACTTGAGACAGTAATTTCCCATTTCAGAGGTTTCTGTAACTTAATTGTCTATGGTTACAAGATGAATAAGAAAACAGAAAAAGACCATTCAGGAATGCGAATTATATCCGTCCTACTACAACTGGTTCTGACCTTCACACTCACTATACTAAAGAAGTTGTTCCAGGAACCTCATAGTGTGACCTTACTAACAGCATTTATATTTGCTTAGGTTTTTGTCACCCTATATAAGATGACTATTGATATGCTATAGTAGATGAACAGAAGTAATAAGGGGAAGTAACTTTTTTTTTTTACACGCTTAATGGGCTCTTACAAGTTCCTCAAATAAGCCTGGTTCCTGAAACTTGAAGTCTTAAACAGCACGGTATGGGTTTAGAGAGAGATTATCTTATTATGTTTTTTTTTTTTTGCTAAAGGGAGTGTATAAGGTCTTTTCTGTGACCAGCAATATAATTTAGCTCATTAAGAAGTGTTTCCTGTCATTAAACTTGTTAGGAAATATGCTTGAGCATCTTCCCATTTCTCCATGATGTTCAAACTGTTGTCAAAGCATTTTTGTAGGTCTACATACTCATCTAAAAGAAGCCAATTAATATACACTGCTCAAAACAATAAAGGGAACACTAAAATAAAACATCCTAGATCTGAAGGGATGAAATATTCTTATTAAACCACTTTGTTCTTTACATAGTTGAATGTGCTGACAACAGAATCACAGAAAAATTATCAATGGAAATCAAATTTATTAACCCATGGAGATCTAGATTTGTAGTCACACTCAAAATTGAATTGGAAAAAAAAAACACTACCGGCTGATCCAACTTTGATATAATGTCCTTAAAACAAGTCAAAATGAGGCTCAGTAGTGTGTGGCCTCCACTTGACTGTATGACCTCCCTACAATGTCTGTGCATGCTCCTGATAAGGTGGTGGATGGTCTCCTGAGGGATCTCCTCAAAGACCTGGACTAAGATGCGCTCAATTGGATTCAGGTCTGGGCAACAGGCGGGCCAGTCCATAGCATCAATGCCTTCATTTTGCAGGTACTGCTGACACACTCCAGCCACATGAGGTCTAGCATTGTCTTACATTAGGAGGAACCCAAGGCTAACTAGACCGGCATATGGTCTCACAAGGGGTCTGAGGATCTCATCTCGGTACCTAATGGCAGTCAGGCTACCACTGGTGAGCACATGGTAGGCTGAGCGGCCCTCCAAAGAAATGCCACCCCACACCATTACTGACCCACTGCCAAACCGGTCATGCTGATGCAGGCAGCAGAACGTTCTCCATGATGTCTCCAGACTCTGTCACGTCTGTAACATGTGCTAAGTGTGAACCTGCTTTCAATCTGTGAAGAGCACAGGGCACCACTGGCGAATTTGCCAATCTTGGTGTTCTCTGTCAAATGTCAAACATCCTACACAGTGTTGGGCTGTGAGCACAGCCCCCACCTGTGGACGTTGGGCCCTCATATCACCCTCATGGAGTCTGTTTCTGACCATTTGAGCAGACACATGGACATTTGTGACCTGCTGGAGGTCATTTTGCGGTCCTGCTGGTAGTGGTCCTGCTGCTGGGTTGTTGCCCTCCTATGGCCTCCTTCACATCTCCTGATATACTGGCCCGTCTCCTGGTAGCGCCTATATGCTCTGGATACTAGGCTGACAGACACAGCAAACTTTCTTGCCACAGGTCGCATTGATGTGCCATCCTGGATGAGCTGCACTACCTGAACCACTTGTGTGGATTGTAGACTCCATCTCATGCTACCACTAGAGTGAAAGCACCGCCAGCAGTCAAAAGTGACCAAAACATCAGCCAGAAAGCATAGGAACTGAGAAGTAGTCTGTGGTCACCACCTGCAGAACCACTCCTTTATTGGTGGTATCTTGATAATCACCTATAATTTCCACCTGTTGTCAGCATGTGCAATTGAGTGTCAATCAGTGTTGCTTCCCAAGTTGGCAGTTTGATTTCACAGGAGTGTGATTGACTTAAGTGTTCCCTTTATTTTTTGAGCAGTGTATATCCCAAACGTATTCTGTTATAAACAACAGTAATAATATACACACTATTGCAATAAATTAGTGCTTCATGATATTTTGTTGTTGTCATAATTTGTCAAATGTGTTATTGATTCTGCGCAAGCATTGTTAATTACAGTTCATAAAAGAAAAAATAAATAAATACTGTAACAATTTTCATCTTGTTCCCAGATGGAGTGATAAGTAATAGGTAAGTTGTGGAGATTGCGAAAGAGAGGGAAAGATACTGATTAACAGGGAACAGAAATTGTGCAGGGAACGGCAGGAGACAAAGACCCGCTGGTGTGAAAGAGAAACCTTTCTTTTTGCAAATGGGAGAGGTTATACTTTCACAGCTTCTTTTATTGGCAATTGAGAAACATGATCTTAGTGACCACAGTGACATCACAGACATTTCTGAGACATTGTCAAAAATGCTGCTATTGAGAGTTATTCAGAGTAACTTAATGCCGCTATTTACCTCTGAGCACCTTTCTGTCTAAAACTCTCTGTACAGCCCTGTACATTATAACTAATTTAAAAAAAAACATAGTCTAAACAACTGTTTGTGATAGAGTAGAATTAGTATTACATTTGCATTTTAACTAGTAACAGAAATAGGAAGTGGCCAAAATATAAACTCCACCTCTTCAAATGCATAGAAAAAGATCATCAGTTTCATGACCTCATGAGTTTCACTGTGAGAAGACGGCACAACTGGGAACCAAGTGACACCTCAACCATCAGGATGCTGAGACTCTCTCTACATTTAATTTTTGGTAAATTCAACAATTTTATCAATACATAAGTAAATTAAAGAATAAATTAAAGTCTTAGTCTTTGTATAATGATATGCTTTACTGTACATATTAATTTTACTAAAGACATTCACCAGAGAAAGACATTTACAGTACATGTTTAAATAAACTCACATAGATCATACTAATATTTTACATGAAATATGTAATATAATTCTAGTCTTGTGATAACAGTGTGTGTGTGTATGTACCCATGGATGGGCATGTACTTAAACATATATATATATATATATATA
>QMIH01002347.1:1614-12124 GCA_003987875.1 Clarias batrachus | reverse complement strand
TATTTATTTATTTATTTATTTATTTATTTTATTTTTATATTATTTATAAATGTTTACTTTACTTTGTTTTTGATCATCGTTATTGGAAATCCATTGTGTGGGTATACTGTACTGTATATACTGTGTGTGGTTTGTGAACCTGTGTGGATGTGTGTATGGGATTGTGCAAGCATTTTTTTAGGAATTGAAGAAAACTTTTTTAAAGCCTGTAGCAATGTGGGAGATGATTCAACTATGCAAAGTCACATTTCTGCAAAATCCTCAAAAGGAGCCAATTTGCAAGTGTCATTAGAGAGGTTCCTTGTTAAAGTCACACAAAAAGAAGATTCCAGTAACCAGAGACTCTATATCAGAGAGGTGTGATTTCGTTAGTGTGTGTGTGTGTGTGTGTGTGTGTGTGTGTGTGTGTGTGTGTGTGTGTGTTAGGGAGAGAAAAAGTCATCCTTGCTCCTACTTCTTCTCTCGTCTAACACGATTCTTTTAAAAGGAAAACTGCAGGTTAATTTGTTACATTTTCTACTTAAAGCGGGACGCTTCATTCAGGGTCCAACATCCAGCATAACAATGGTACGAGTTTGTTCCCAGATGCCCAGTCCAGGAATGTCCAGGATATGCCCGTCTGTGGCCGCGATGATGCATGGCTGGGGCGGGATTGGAACTGAAGCTGCAATGAAGGTCCGGCAGGACCCGCTGCCCACGTCAAGGCACTCTGCCACTCTGCCAATGCTCACCAACCGAGCCCCCCCTCCGCCAGCTGGGCACGGCCTGGACCAGCACATACTACCATCACTTCATGCCTCCACCTCTTTCCTTTCTCCCTCCTCAGTTCCCTCCCATTTTTATTATTATCCTACATAAAACTACCCTTTTCCTGTAAGACCTCGGCTTGCGTACAGTATGTGTGCCTGTGGTGCCACCCGAGTAAAATATCTTACAATAGATGGAAAGAGAGAAAGTTTTCAGGGCTAAAGAATTAACTCAACACGTTTATCAGAATCATGACAAGTTGCAATTTATTTTATCTTATTATAGTACCCTCAATATAGAGAAAAAGTAGAAGCTTGTTAGGGAGCCACTGTTTATAGCTGCTGCAACATTAGAACAGGAAGTGGCTTATGTTACATATCTTACAACAAGTGACTATGCTGGATTAAAGTTATATTTCATTTTTGAATGAATGCAAGGCTAATACATAAAAAAGTTTAAGTCCTTGTCACGTTTCTGGGTTGTGCGAGGCATAAATGCAGGGATTCCAGATGGTTCAGGGAAAACGATTTATTTTTATTAAACAGGAACACAAAACAGGGGAATTTAAATAAACAAAGAGACTTTAATAATAAAACGAAACCAAAACACGAATACCGACACGAGACATACACCTTAAACTTATTGTAACAAATGCAAGACAAAAACTAGAACTCAAACACACCTTTTATAATGAAACTAATACTCAACTCGGACCAGGTGCGCGCCCACGTGACCTGACCGAGTTGCAAAAGTATAAAACTGAAACTAAAGAAGAACTACTCTTTGGCGCCCTCTAGGGGTTATCCCTGACAGTCCTGGGGGATTAAAACATCTATGGTGTTATTGATTGTTGATTAACTTCATGTAATAGCACAGCACAGGTTAAACACAGTTACATTTATTATTGGTGTTCTTTTTGTTTCAATTTAATATTTCTATCTCTATAGATAAAATATATAAATATGACATTAACAATCTATGTATTTTGATTAAATTCATTTGTAGGTGCAAGAAGCAAGCATGAGAGTCCCCAAGGAGAGACTGAGATGGATGACGAAGCAGATTATGAAAACACAAAAACTTTTTTGGACCAGAAGGAGGATTCAGACGACTCGGATAATGACTACGTTAATTTTGATGCTTATGAACCAAAGCATGACATGAGTAATGATTATGAGGATATGGACATTTATGCAAATTATCAAGTGTAGTGTAGGGAACTAAAAAAAATACTCAATATCCACAATCCAAAAAAAAAAAACATAGTTAATTCGAATAACTTTTAACTGTGCTTAGTTCTGTTGCCTCGCACCTCCAGAGATGTTGGTTCAAAACTCACCTTTGGTTTGTGTGTGGAGTTTGCTTTTTTTCCCATACTTTTTGGGTTTCCTCTAGGTACTTCTGATTCCTCCCTCATTCAAAAGGCAGTGTAGCCTAGCATTCCTAAATTACATGAAATGTATGAAAGTGTGTGAGTATGTGTGTGTCTGTCTGGTAAAGGGTTCTTTTTTGACTCTCCTTTCTGCTCTAAGTTCCCTGGGATACGCTTTAGCCTCCATGCAACAATATTACACATTATCAGCTGTATAGATATTGGATAAACAGATGTTAAGATATCACCACGGATAATTACAAATGGCTTAATTTACATGCGATTCAGAATTAGTTTGCATGTTATAAATTAGTTTTTTTTTATTTATTTTTTTTACCACCATTCAGACATAACATTAAAACTACATTGGCAGTGGATCCTTTGGGTGCTGTGGGTTGCAGGGTGGCAGCTCTGTGGATCAAACTTATGAGTACATCCCATAGTGCCTGATTAGATTGGGATCTGAAGAGTTTGGAGGTCGGGCCAGGTGCTTGGGCTGGACCCCATGCGTGGTGGTCTGTGGGGCAATGGGTGTTCTGGTCTCTTTCTATTGTGGCCAGCATTTTTTTTAAAATTTGTGCTGCATTGGCTTTTCTGTGGAATCAGACTGGTCAGGGTGGCCTTTGGTCCCAGCAGGCATGGGTGAGCTTTGCGTGCCCAAGATCCTGTCACCAGGATGGTATTTATTTGATGATCCATGTTGTTCAGATGGTGGTGGTGTTCATATTATGACTGATTGCTGTTTTTATTTTCTGACTGGTTTAACACAGAATACATATGACTATTTTAATATTGAATAATATTGAAATGCATCAAAAGTAAAATGATCAGTAAGTGTGTTACATAGAATAATATTAAGTGCAAAAGCAATATAAACAAATAAAAAAACATTTGACTTGTATTGTGTATGTTTTATTATTATTATTATTATTATTATTATTATTATTATTATTATTATTATTATTATGTTATCATCCTTAAAATCCTGAAACCCTCATGCAGATTCTGTTGATACGTATTCAATGTACATTTAGCCTAATCTTTTAGGAGGTTTGATTAATTTTAAATCTTAGAAATTTAATTTGCACAGTTTTTAACAGTTACAGTGTGTTTTGTTAATGATTCGTATACTGTATTTATATGATATGTAATTTACTGTATATGAAATCTAGCTATCTACTGTCTTATATTTCTGTAATATGTAATAAATCTTATGAATATTTCTGTGGGATTTTATGGATTTGGGGTAAAAAATGGAAATTCATGCAAAACATTATAGAAGTATTTATTTGTTATGAAATTATAATTAGTCTTAATACTACCTAATTTATTGTAGTTTAATACAGTATGTATTGTAAAGAACCTTTACCAACGGTTGGTTTGTGACTGTTCACTTAACAGGTAAAATGATGTATGATCTTTTAAAATATATTATTATTATTATTATTAGTAGTAGTAGTAGTAGTATAGAATTAAGTAATCATTTGTGCCCTTTTTGTCAAAAGAAAAAGTGTTAATTTGTATAAATAAAAGTTATAATGGTCCAAATATCTCGAAAATGGTCACTGAAGATGAATTAATTGAATAAATGATAATTGTGTTTATTTTAAAATTATATCCAGTGAGTAAAATGCAACAAAAATAATCTCTCATGTTGTTCTCTTTAAAGCCTCGCCACACTTTGCACTTTGCTAATCACTGTTACAAATGTATTACCTAATAAGATATTTTTATTCTTCAAATATTTTATATAATATTATACATACACACCTTTGTTAAATTGCATGGCTTTCTGATGTACAGAGGTGTGAAAAAGTGTTTGCCCCCTTATTGATTTCTTTTGTTTGTTTTTTTTTCCGCATGTTTGTCACACTTTAATGTTTCAGATCATCAAACAAATTCAAATTTCAGTCAAAGATAACACAAGTAAACACATCATGCAGTTTTTAAATGAAGGTTTTTATTAATAGGGGGAAAACTAAATCCAAAACTACATAACCCTGTGTGAAAGTCTTTGCCCCCTAAACCTACTGTAATAACTGGTTGGGCCGCCGTTAGCAGCAACAACTGCAATCAAGCATTTTCGACAAACTGCAATGAGTGTGGGAGATGATTACTAAATACAGTATGTGGGTGTGGGAGATGTCTGTTACTAAATATTATTAAACATTATTTTATTATTAAATATTGTTCATAATTTTATTGTTTTTTGTTTTTCTGTGGAGTGTGTGTGGGGGGGTGTGATCAGTGACCTGACTCCTTCAGTGTGTACAATCTTTCATCCGAATTAAGCACTTATGACTCGTGTGATGTGATCAATAACATGGTTCTTATTCGTTCTATAGAAGATTTATAAATTGTAACTTTATGAGTATTTTATATTGCTAAATGATCAGCAAAATGCTAATCAATTATCTAAAACATTTAACCAATATATGTTTAAACAAACAAACAAATTTGTATTTCATGGTGACATTATAAATATCATAAAGGGTTACGAAAATACTTACAGAGTAAGGCTTTATATTCTGCAGAGTATGTCCATCACACACCTGATGTACTGTACACTTACAGAGCTTCTTGGCCATGGAAAAAAACTTTGACCTTGTCACATGAGGTTAATAAACATACCTACTGTATATTGGTATATATGCTAGTGGGAGGAGCTCCATCCCTGTCATAAGAAAGTGTTTACCAGACCCTTTGTTATTCTTGTAATGAAACAGTTCCGTACTGATGGATGTCGTGTCTTTCTGGCCTCCTTTTCACTCCAACTCAGTGCTCACTGGAATAGAGTGTAAATTTCTACAGTATGACATGTTTGAGATGTACTCAGAGTGTACACTCAGATGTACACACTAGGGGGGGACAAAGAGTCGGCTCAGCAATCCGGTGAACCAGGTCTTATTCCCTGGGCTGAGGTGGCACAGATGTGACAGCATGGGTGTCTTGTCACTCCTTCTGTAAGTGTACAGAGCAAGAGAAGTAGAGCAGCAGTCACAAGCCATCCAGGATGCAGTTAGTTTAAGTGTTTACGATTATCTTTGCGTCAAGAAGTACGGGCCACACTCCAGTGTCTTAGAAAACATGAATACGATATCAACCACAGGGAAGAGAGCGAAGACTCATTTACCCCAATGCTTGCCAGGTACTGGAATAAGTCAGATATAAAACACTAGAGAGTGTGATTAAACAGAGCTAAAAAAGTAATGTTGAAGGTATTTAGACTTGTACTATGATTTTTAAACACTATTTTCATTATACTGGTCTGTCCTTTGGACTACATTGCTTAAAAAATAAATAAAATGCCTCCTCTAATTTTCACAACTTGAGTCCTGGAGAAAAACTAGTTCAAAAGAATGAGAAACATGCAGGACTTTTCCAGACTTCCAAACTTGTTGGTCAATTCTGTGACATCCCATTCTATAAATTACCCACAGTATGAATTGACTACACATTAGCTACAAACTGTTAAAATGTAATGTAAGATTTACCTATTAATTGTTACAAAGTACCTACTACAGTTAAAAAGTCTCTATGAATTGTCAGGACTTGCCAGAAACCGCTCTGATTTCTCACCTGTTAACAGAGACCTGGACACCTGGGTTTGCTGTGTTGTGACTAGAGCAACTAACCTGCCAAACTGTAAGTGATTTATTCGTTTTTATAGACTAGATTTATTTGTTTTGAGTTTGGTGCAAGTGGTATTCTCCATTGTCTCACTCACTCTGCTTGGTCCCAAAGTTTATGCAAACAGACACATACTGTACTAATGAAATACATTCTTCTCAGGTGCGAGTTCTTTCTAACCCACACAACCCTAGCACACTTTTTAACCCAGCATCAAACCATGTCCCCACCACCTCATACCTCATACTAACATCATTAATATACAGTGTAGCATCTAGTAAAATCATACAAATTTAGTGTACAAGGTTGGAATTAGACATTTTTTGCAGATTCACGTCACACACGGTATAAGAGTTTTTTTTTTACTCCCATGGTGATGCGTAAAAGTAGCATAGTTCCTTGATCACACAAAGTTGTCAGCCTTTGACACATCGTTTCACTGCCCGATAAAGCCCTTCAATTTTTTTTTTTTTTTTCCTATTCCACTATCTCAACATTACACTGGATTGGGATCAAATGAATAGATTTTAGAATGCCCTCTGAGTCTATACAATTCTTATCGCACATAAAATTCCATAACAATTTAATAAAATAAAATCTTGAATTAATTTTAATGCAAATTTTATTGCATTTCTGTCGTATTGCAACATAATAACATGCATCGTGTTATTTCTCTCAGATGGCGCTAACGTACGACTTGTTGGTGGCAGTCACTCCTGCACTGGTAGAGTGGAAGTCTATTATAATAACCAGTGGGGAACAGTGTGTGATGATGACTCGAACAAGAATGATGCACAGGTGGTGTATAGATGACTTGGATCGGGTAATACTGTCAGCTCTCTTCACATTGCCACCCTTGGTCACGGAATTGGCCCAATATGGATGGATGATGTTCAGTGTTCTGGAAGTGAAAGCTACATCACACAGTGCACTCATAGTGGATTTGGATCACACAACTGTAACCATGGTGAAGATGCTGGTGTTACTTGCTCAGGTACAGAAAATCTTTATATTATGATCACAAACCTTCCGATCAGTAACCCACCAACCCATAGCCTTAATTGTTTACTTAGCTTGTTGACATTTTGGCAGCTATGTTGATAATATAGTGTTCATTAGATTATTAAAACTACTCAAGCAGTTTATAGGTAGATAGAATGGCAGCCCCAAAATAACCAGGACACAGTTAGATTCTTGGGTTTTTGCTAAAAATCTTTGTTCAATACAGTCGAGCAGAAGAGCCAGCATACATTTATGTCTTAGAAAATGTGACCAAAGCTCTCATAGTTTACTTGAACTTACAGTTCTGGACACCTTGCTCAGGCACCAAACATCACCATATGTTGATCTCTAAACAACCTGTAGTACCTTCATTTCTGATAAATGTACAACAGACTCATGCGAGTGGGTGTTGCACTGACTCAACCAATGAGACCCTGCATTTATAAATACATCATCAACCACAGGGGAGGGAGCAAAAAAGCTGCTCAGTGACCTCAAACACTCTTAGGATTGCCAAGTTCTTAAGTAAGGAGTAAAACACTAGGGGGTGCTGTTTGTTTACTCACCACTATAGTCATCTGTTCTTTGGAATACACTGCCTAAGCAGAAAGGAAATCATGTGCTCCACAATTTAATCTGACAGTTTTTAGTTTTGATTACAGTAGTCAATGTGGTGTATAATTAATATATAAAAAAATATATATACACAGATATAGCACAAGGAGTGGACTGCAGCTGGAGTCAGTGCTTCAAGAGCCACCATGTACAGACATATTTAGGTCAGTGCCGGCTGACACAGAGAGAGAGAGAGAGAATATTGATCTTTAATCTTTACATGCACACATTTGGTCACTGTTATAGCAAGCAGTACATGCATGCATGGGTGTTGATTAAACCAGTGAGAGACCACTAAGCACTAAGACCGAGCAGGGGAGATGATTACCCACAATTCCGCAGCGCAAGCGAGAGAAAAACCATTGGCCCAGTTGTGATAATGGACGCTTGATGTGAAAACAAGACTTGCTGTTTTTTTAAAGTCAAAATTTATTTTAAAATTTTGCCAGTCTTGCGGAACACTTGCAAACCGGGGTTACTCGCAATCCAAGGTTGCACTGTTCCTGGTTTAAGTACCATGGTATCCCTGTGCTTTATTGGCCAGAAGACTTGCTCAACCTAAACCTAGAGAGAATCTTCATTAGGTTTTAGTTAGCTATAAGCTACAACCATCAAAATTAAAAGAAATAAACACTTGATGATCTATCAGTCAGTGTATAATGAATCTATACAATGAGTTTTACTTTTTGAATTGAATTACTGAAATAAATCAACTTTTTGATGATATTTTTTGAATTTCATTGAATTTATTGAAATGCACTTGTACTGTATGTATGTATGCATGTATGCATATATGTATGGGAAGTAACAGGAACAGGAAGTAACTTATGTTGCATATCTTATAACAAGTAACTATGTTGGATAAAAATTATGGAATAAATGAAAGGCTAATACACTGAACATTGAAAAATCATCAGGGGACTAAAACATTTATAATGTAATCAATATTGATTGCTGATTCTTCATGTAACAGCACAACGCAGGTTAAACGCAAATAGTTGCTTTAATTACTGATATTATTCTTCTTTAAATTGAAATATATACTATAGATAAATATGATCTAAACAGTTGTGTATTTTGATTAAATTAATTTGTAGGTTCCAGAAATTAATATGAGTCCCCCCAAGGAATGATTGAGATGGACGACGAAGCTGATTATGAAAATACAAAAAACATTTTGCACCAGAAGGAGGATTCAGAGGACTTGGATAATGACTACATTAATGTTGATGCTTATGAACCAAAGCATGACATGAGTAATGAGTATGAGATTATGGACATTTATGAAATTGTACTGTAGAGAACTAGATAATTAATCAATATCCACACTCCAGAAAGAAATGCATATTTAATTTGAAAAAAGTCAAAAGACATGCTGTGTCTAATTGGTATTCCTAAATTACATGAAATGTATGAAAGTGTGCCTTGTAAAGAGTTGGCACCCCATCCAGGATGTGCTATCCTGAAGCTTTAAGTTCCCTGCCATAGGCTTAAGCCTGGTGGTGCCTTAGTCTGAGCTATGAATACTGTATGTTTAGTCTTAAATGGACTTTGAGCACATTTTCTAGGACGCTTTGTAAATTGACGCATGGATTGGCCACTTTGTGGTGGCCAATCCATGTGTGGAAATTATGTCTCATGCTCCTTTAAATAGCTTTTTCACAATTTTAGCACTATGAGTCATCTTTGAATATGCCCATGCCATCAGAAAAGAAAAAAAATCAATTGTTGGAAAAAAAAAAGCATATTCATTTAGCATATTAAAGTTGTCAGCTCACTTCATTTTTGGACACATAACATTGCTGAATGTTCTGAGACCTCACCAACAGAAGTAGCTCCAGATCATAACACTGCCCCCACATTCTTGTATAGTAGGAAGTAGTCATGATGGGTGCATCACTATATTTTCCACTCTCCATATCCTGATGCACCCATCACACTGGGACTGTGTACATCTCGACTACATAAACTTTTTCCAATGCTCCATTTTCCATTATGTTTGCTCCATAGCAAATTGAAGTATATTTCACAGTTTACAATTGTGTTAGACAAATGAGTGCATAGTGTAAATAAACTCCAGCTAGTCCAGAATGCCTAGTTTAGAGTCCTCACTAAAACCAGAAAACATGAGAACATCACCCCTATCTTATCCAAGTTTAACAGCTTCTTTTATGGCAATTGAGAAAGATGATCTTATTGACCACAGTGACATCATAGACATTTTGGGACATGGCCAAAAATGTTCCTATGAAGAGTTCTTCAGAGTAACCTAATCCAGTCCCATCCTCTAATGGGCAAGATCCATGTTAAACTGTGATATTTACACCTCGCACCGGTACAAACGGTACAAACATATAATATAATGTGCAACCATATATGAGTTGCTATAATTTTACAGGCTAAGTTGTTAATTATGTTGCTGTATGTTTTTTAAATCTTCCATGTTCCATGTGCCACTTTTTTACCTATGAGCACCTTTTCATCTACATCTCTTTGTACAGCCCTGTACAATAGAACTCAAACACAGTTTAAACAACTGTTTTGTGTTAGAGTAGGAGTGATGTTATCTAGAATAGAATTTCAACCTGTCACAAAAACAGGAAGTGGCCAAAATATAAACTCCACCTCTTCAAATGCGCAGAAAAAGACCATCAGTCGCATGACCTCATGAGTTTCACTGTGAGAAGACGGCAGACCTGGGAACCCTGAGTAGGACCAAGTAACACCACAACGATCAGAATGCTGAGACTCTCTCGCTCCATTTAATTTTTGGTAAATTATTTTTTTTTTTATAAATACATAAAAGTCCTAGTCTTTGTGCAATGCTACAATTTATATATACATTTTTCTCTCCATAGTCAGTGGTCTTAGAGCGTCTCTGCTGGCTCGTAAGTAAACCTTTCATTTGAATACAATATATTTAGTGTAATACACTTCTGCTGAGGTGATGGCCTAAATAATAATAGGTGTCCCCTTTTATCTACTCTATTTAAAAATAAAATATAATCTTAAAATAAAATGAAATTAGATTATTTTTTATTACTATCTATTCTGTTAATTAACTCAAAAAACCTACTGTAGTAGAAATATACTGCTTACAGAAACTATTTAACTCTTAAGGACTATTATTAAAATTTATTATAA